>SKCR01021699.1:0-214920 GCA_019454045.1 Zanthoxylum bungeanum | reverse complement strand
TTATTAGTATATTTAGTTCCTATATTTAACTTGATGTAATGCCTAAATAAAGGCATATCTCTTGTAATTCTAAGTATTCAGATATATAAAATCATCTTATTTCTTTACACCATGGCAGAAAAACACGAACTGCAGCAATAATGAGCTCATCAACTTGAATCACAGAGATACCTCTCAGAAAACAGCTCTTCAAAACTTCCAAAAACGTTCAAAGGTATCACGCAAGCTGATCGAATTACTATTCTCTCCATCAGCAACTCCTTTGTAAGAACACCTCTTTAATGGCAACTGTAGTTTTTGAAGGTGACCTAATCTAAAAGAACTTAATAAAGTTTTCACACCACCAACTACATGGTGTGCCAGATGACTATTTCCAACAATTAAAGTCTTCTAAATCTATATCCTTCTTTAAATCCAGGATCATATGTCTACTACGCTCACTTCTTAATCTACAATCATCTTTGGCATCATCTCATTATACAAGCTCCTCTTGCAATCACTACTCAATGGCGCACCATTGTCAGTGGTTTTAGTCCAACAGGATCAAGGTCTGCGGTTGTCTCGTTAATTTTTCCTTAAAAATATAATCCATGTCACATTATGGTGATTTTGCTTGATTTACAATGACTTGTCTTTTCTTGCACAATCCAAGATATTGCAGATGTTTTTGTCAGTTGCATATGATTAAGGGATGTCACCTACACATTATTGTCGAGACCAAAATCCAACCAATGTTCGAAAATAAGGCTAACGCCTCGAGGCAGTCGACCATTGAGGTGCGAGGTGGGCTCCTTAATCCGAACGTCAAAAAATAAAATAAAAACATAAAATCAACATAATAAAAGCATCAACAAGTCCAAAACACATTCATTTATCCATCTTTCATAGTATCCCTAAATATACTATCATTTGTGTTTAGCGGCATGAAACTTTGGTCAAAACTCTCCATCATCATCCAAATTGTTCATCTTCCAAAGAGTCTCATTCACTTGTATTGTCTTCATCCATTAATTGTGGAGCCTTTCCTTTGCCTAACAAATAACATAAAGTGGTATCATTATTTAATTTGTATTATGTAAATTGCATTATCTATAAAGATTAACTTACTTTGATCTCTTCTCCTCTTTTGTGCAGGTGGTCTACTTCTAAGTGTGGCAAAAAAACCCGGGCCCAGCCGGGGTCAAAAAAAACCGGGCTGGGCTTTAAACTGAGGGGCCCGAGCCCGAGTCAGGCTCAACTAAAAAAGCCCAGGCTCGGCCCGACCCGGGCTTAAAATAAATAAAAATATATATATTTATAATATATATATATATATATATATATAATAATTTTTTTATATTAAAAAAATCGGGCCCGGGTAAAGCCCGGCCCGAGCCTGAGCCCGAGCTCGAGTCGGGCCGGGGCGAGCTTTTCCCGGGCTCGGGCATAAATTCTACTTGCCGGGCTCACCCATTGCCATGCTTATCTACTTCCACTCAGTTGTTCCACAGAAGTTTCCTCAACAAGGCTTTCTCCAGTCACCCACTCATCATCAAAAGGCAACTCATCCTCAACCAAAGGATCATCATCCGCTTGCAATGATTGTTTTTTCATGAATTTTTGCTTCAATCTCATATTGTAAATTACGTACACCAATGAGTTCAATTTCTGGATGGATGCGAGAGAGGCAGAGAGAGATGCGAGGGAGGCAGAGAGAGATGCGAGAGAGGCATAGAGAGTTTTTTTTTGTTTATATTCACCCCTAAACAACGACGTTTTGGGGGTTTTAAAATACCTCCAAAACATCGTCGTTTTGGAGGTAAAATTAAAAAAAAATATAGAAATTTAAAAATTAAAAAAAAAAAAAAAATTATTGTGCACGCAGCGAGTGAGGCAACCGCTTCGCGCCACGTTGGTGTAAAGCGGCGTGAGGCGGCCACCTCACTCGCTGCGGTGTGGGAAAACTCAAAAGGACGCCTCGACGCGGCATCTCGAGGCGCCGCCTCTGACTGCATTTTAAAACAATGAATCCAACCTTTTTAACATCCGCTAAGTAAAGTAGCGACTATGAAGGTGGAATTAAAATTAAAGCCAGAGATTCAATTAAAAGTTATAAATCCTTCAAATCTTCTAAATCAAAACCAGAAACACACAATTTGCCACACCCATTTGACTTTACATACCAGTACCATTGGATTGTTGCTATCACTCCTTTATTTCCACAAAGGTTATTGTAATTTGTACGTCAAACCGACAAGCACTAATAGGATTAAGGCTTTAGTAACCTGAACTGAGTTCAAGAACTGAATTATCGAAAATAAACACTTTGAACCTTAATTAAAGAAAACCTATCACACAGCTGATAAATGTTAATGACCTTGGAAACAATGAAGTTGATAAATCCATAAAGTTATTTGTTGTAACACAAGTGACCTGAAATACATTCCCGCCAACACTACCAAACAATGGGAGGTCTACAAGATAGAAAATTACAACCTCCTGTTTAGTTCATATACAAAACACACCTCCAATGGACCCAAAAAGTTTCGAAAGGTGGTGGGTGAAGATCCGCATATGATAAAACCCAAATACTGTCAAGGTCACAAAGAGAACCAAAACCTGATGCATGCAATATAACCAAGACCAGAAATTGGTAATAAGATCTAAATTACTCGATACAACTTTAAACACAAAGCCCCATTTCTCAAGTAAATAACAATAATAACAAAAGTGCATGCACTTCACTATGACACTTATCATTTTCTCAATCCAACATAATAAAACACAATATTGTCAAACATACCCACAAATCTAAAAAGTAATTACTCAATAACCCACGATCCATTTAAGATCCAAAACCCAGAATCAAACCCTAATTTTCCCTGAACTACTGGATGCAAAAAAAAATGATTAAAATATAAATCAATAAAATAATCACCTTCTTGAACTTCTTCACCGGCGGCTCGTTCACCAAAGACCTGCGAGAATTTCCACTCAAGCGGTTGCGCAGGACACGCCTGAGCCACCGTCGCCGCTACCTCATCACCACCGTTCATGTTTCTGTTTTACCCCGACCCAGGAATCAAAATCAACGGCTCAAAAGTCAGCACCAAATCAAAGATCGCATCATACCATAATCGTAGCAATGAAACACCAATGGGATTTCGCTTCTCAATTCGACCATTCAACACATAACAAAACCAAACCGGAAAAAAATTTGTCTATTTGGGCTTGTTTTTGGTTCTTAAAAAAATGATTTTTTTTTCTCTGTCTGTCTCTCTCTCTCTCTAGAAATTATATCTATTTTGTTTTATTATTATTGTGAAAAGAGAAAAAAATAAAAATAAAAATAAAGAGATTTATGGTTTTTTTAGATTAAATTAAATCTTCTTCTTTTTTTCCACCTTAGTTGTCTGTGTTTGTGTGTTTGTTTGGTGTTATTTTCTATTATATGTATTCATTAAAGACCAATTGAATTTTAGATGGAAAATTATAAAAAATAAGTTTAAAAAAATAATATATAACACAAATAGTTATTATTATATTTTTATTATCTAATTAGCCAAATAATTTTTGTTTAGACATAATTACATTTGAAATCAACTCATAGCAGCAAAGAATAATGAATGTGAGATGGGCGTGCGATGACACCCATTGCACGTCATTGCGATGATTGCCGTCGCACAATCATGGTATACATCCACTTAAAATTGACATTTTATTAAACACCTTATGTGCTCTATTATACTTATAATTTTTTAATAAAATCTTACATATTTAATCTTCATCATTTTTACATATACATTTTTTAATTTCCATTAGTTTTCTTTTTCCATTTTTTTAATTATTTATGTTTTGTGACTTTAAGAGAGAAGAAGATAGATGGAAGAGGAAGAAAAGCTTATACTATTTGCATAAAGAAAATGGTAGAAAAATATGTTCTTATGTTATAAAAATATTTTGTTCTCTTTATGATATTATTGGCTAGAATAAATATAAAAATATTTATATTATACCGCCTACTTAAGAAAAAAAAAACCGCTAAAATTTGATCACTTTATATAATTTCTCATTTTGGATAGGTTTATATTTTCTATCTCAATGTGAATCTCACCTAACAGCACACGTTCAAATTAATTTTTATTTGTAAAATCTCACATTAAAAAATATAGAATTTAAAATCTCACCTTTAAAATTGAGAGCTGGAGACCAACAATTCTATTAATTTGTTTAGTTCTCTAGATAATGGAACTCTTTCACCACTTTTTTAATTTAAATATTCGTGTTTGATAAAATTACACTACGTGCGCCTAGCTTGCGTGACAGACGGGTTGGATTATCAGTGAGATCGGCGTTGACAAAGTCATGAGATCTAACGGTTGTGGTTCAGAGGAGATGAGAAGCTAAACCAATAGATCTTCCTTCATTTTCTATTGTACTTTTTTGCACGTATAATCATGTTAACTGAATAATTGTGTTATTAATCATCTAATTGTGTTTTAATTATATCAAATATGAAATTAACTTATTTATTAATCGTGTCTTATTGTATCGATTTATTTATTATTAAATGGATCATATTTATATTTGTTTAAATTTGACATGACACGATTATAATACGACAAGATAACACGATGGCCACCTCTAAATCAAACCAACTAGACTAACCAAAATTTTGAGATATGATTTAATTATATAAAATCATATGCATATTTCATAAGAATGTAAATTATGAAATCTAAAATGAATTAAACAATCTAATTTTGGTTAATATATCATATACTATTACTGAGTTATTTGATAAATAAAATTTGAATTTCCAAAAAAAGATTATGTAATTTTTCTCTAATATTGTGAAGATAATGGTTTAGAGAATCAATGGATAATAAACATCTTAATAAATTCTCAAAATATTGCTTTTTTCTTTATGGAAAGCAACAAAAATGTGATTGGAATGGAATCAATTGCCAAATCTTATTATTTTGGTGCTTCTATTCTTCTACTTTTTCAAAACTAGAAAATCTTCAGCTAAATACAACGGTTTATATAAAATTTCCATTTAGTAATCACAATTATGAAGTCATTCACATATCGTATAGTTTTTTTTTTTTTTTGGGCTGCTGTGGCAAATTGGTGGATCCAATTTGCTGAATTCAAAATGGAAACAGAAGGGCAAAATTAGAGGTTGATGATGTTTGATGTAGACCCGGCCAAGGTTCCGGTTCGGAACCGGAACCGAACCGGTTGGAACCGCTGGAACCGAACGGTTTCAGCGGTTCCAACGGTTCCAACCGGAACCGGAAGTAAAAAAAAAAAAAAAAAAAAAAAGTTATTTTCTTGGAACCTTACGGTTCCACAAGTAAATCTCAATTTTTTTAATTAATAATAATGACTTAATGAGGTTTAAAATTGCAATACTAAAACATGAATGTTCACATCCTTTTTATAACCAACTCTTGGTTATTGGCTTCTTTATATAAGCGATGTGGGACACAATAGCCAAGTAACAAATATCCCACATCGCTTATATAAAGAAAGCACTAGCCAAGAGTTGGCTATAAAAAGGATTATATGTTAAAAGAATTTTATAAAAAAAGGATTCTATAAAAATGATGTGATAGTATGAAAAAACATTACGATTATAGAATTTTTTTTATTTTTTAAAATTTATTATTAAAAAAAAAAAAAAAAAAAAAAACCGGAAGGGGAACCGTAAACCGAACCGGAACCGACCGGTTCGGTTCCGGTTCGGTTTACGGTTCCGGTTCCACACTTGTGGAACCGTGAACCGGAACCGAACCGGCGGCCAGGTCTAGTTTGATGTTTATGTTTCAATTACTGTTATTTGAAAAAAAAAATGGCCCTACTATTAATGAACAGATTGTACTTTATTTTTGCTATCGGATATAAGAAAGCCGAATCATTTTTTAATTGAACAGTTTAATGAAAAATCGGTAGCAAATCATTTTAAGAGTAATTTGAGTGATTTATGATTAATCAAGAAAAATAGAAGATTAATCGGAAATTAATTGGGAAAAGTAAAATTGAGATGTGAGAATAGAAAAATCCAACATTTATCTCTCAATATCTTGTAAATTTACTAAAATGCATTCATTTATCATTAAAAAAAAAAACAAAAATGATACACTCACACACAAAAAAACAAAAATGATACACTCACACACATTTTTACTTAAAGTTTTACAAACTCTCTCACTGTAGCTACAGTGATCTACAGTAAATCACTGTAACTACTGTGAGAGAGTTAGTAAAACTTTAAGTAAAAGTGTGTGTGAGTGTATCATTACTCTTAAAAAAAAAAGGATAACAATTTAAGAGTGTATTTATAGGGTGCTTTAGTGAAAAAACATGTCTCTAATATATATAGCTTTTAGGAAAGTCACAAATTGAAGGAATATGTCCCTTAGAGTGAAAGATATAACCATTTGAGTTGTAAGAGTGTATTGAAGAGATATAACCATTTAAAAGATTGCATTCATAAGCCTAAATATATCTTTTCAATGGCAACCATCATCTCTATTATAGAACCCTTAGGTTATTCATTTTGGAATTCATAAAAAAAGTTAGACATTATTATTAAATCTAAAGTCTATAGAGAGAGAGAGAGTTTCCACCATTCATCCAAGTTTATCGTTCTTGAAAAAAAAAGTGTCAATTTTACAAGAAGCAACCAAGTATCTTGAGAGAACGTTAGTCAAGAGATCCATAAGAGTACCGTGACGGGGCTAATAAGTTCTTAATGACAGAGTTTACTTGACTTGGTTTTTGAGATCATCTTCTATAAAAACAAATTTTCAGGTTTTTTATAAGTCTTTGAATTTATGTTGATTGCATGTTTGTTATTTATTAATTTGTTTGAATTATGCATGTTAAAAGTGATCAACAACACATCCTGCCTAACAATCTTAAGAACTTATTACCTATTTGTGTTGTTTATTCTAATTTATACATGATTCATTGATTTCAGCACTGAAAAATGTGTTATGCGCATGCAAATTATGCAAGGGCATTCGAACACCCGTCGAACTCATAAGAAAACATGTATTGTTCTGTATTTTCGTTCGAACGAGGTGACGAACGTCACTTGAACGTGAACTCTTTAGAAGGGTTCGTTCGAACGTGGTAGTAAATACTACACGAACGTAACTTCTCTCGAAGAACTCGTTCGAACCACTATCGAACGTGACACAAATGCAAATGTGTCAAACTCAAAATTAATTTTGAAAAAAATAACATGCATGATTCAATATGCATTAACTGTCAAATATTGTACACAAATGTTAATTGTGAAATTTGGTAATATAAACAAAAGTTAAATATGATTATGTGAAATCATTGAGTAATATTAACTTAGGAAAAAATAATATACTGAAAATTTATAAACTTGATCGTATAGATTTGAGTTAATATTGTAAGGGTTTTATGGGGTATTACCAGGTAAAGCAGCGGAACGCGAAAAATCAAATTTTTCTGATTTCAATAATTTTTCTTGGACAATTAAAATAAACTAATTTATTCTAATTACTGAATACTTAAAAAATGAATTTTTTACCCAAAAATCAGATTTTTCCCAAATTACTGTGAGATCCCCAAAGATTTACATTTTGATCATTTTAGTCCTAATTTGTCAAATGCAAATTTAAGTGATTTTAAATCACTACTAAAATGATTTATACATGTCATACAGATCAAAACACAACTAGTAACCGAAAATAGCAATTTCCCTCATATTGCCGAAAGTACCCAAAACTTTCAATTTTTGTGCATTTTGGTCCAAATTTATTAAAAACAACTTTAGATGATTTCCAATCAACACCAAATGATTTGTATATCTTATATACATCATTATACAACACATATGTGAAAAGCCCTAATTTTGGTATAGGTTAAGAACCTTAATTTATCAAATTAACCAAATTAACCAAATCCAACACTTTAATCTAATCTCTATAACACCAAACAAGTCTCACCACTTTGAAACAACTCAATAATAATTCTAGGTCATCAATGAGTGGCATAAAAACTCTAGAATGACAACAAGATCATCAAATGATCAAAAATGTGCTTATACACCATTTACAAGCATACTTTATAAACATACATGCATACATCTTTCATTTAAACTTCCAACACACTTATTACAAAACCAAGAGAGTAGAAAAAACTTTCAAGCATCTCATTTTGTAGCTAAGAATAATAGAAACATTTTTCTATGTTAAGAAAAGTTGAAAAAAACTTACTTTACTTGAAATTTTCTTCAATTTCTTTCTTAAAGCTTCACTTTTTCTCTCAACTTTTTCTTTTGTAATATTTTGGAGGTTTACCAAAGTGAAGCAAATGAGAAAACAAAACCCTTAAATACTTACGGTTGTGGCCGAAAAAAGGGCAAGAAAAAGAAAAAAGATATTTTGCTAATTTAATCAAATTAAAGAAGTCAAAATCAATTTGTACATTTTTTCTTTAATGTAAAAATCAAACATTTACACTACTTAATCATTTCATAACTTTATCATAATGGTAGATATTTATATTTTAATTATTTAACAATTAAATAATTAAAAAAAATATAAATATCTAAATATATGTATTATATTTACTTTAAATAATCCAAATACATATATTAATGATATCCGTCAAATATCCTAATTTGACAATTAATTAATATGTATTTAATAAAATCAGATATTAAATACAAATACATATTAATTGGGAAATGACCAAAAGGTCCATATGTATGTATCTTTCGTTTAACCGTTAAACGATTTATAAATAATCAATATTATTCATAAAAGTTGCCCTAGTGCTCTACGAGTTTATTTCATTAGTGAGACTCTCTAGGTTCAGGCATATCTGTCATGAAATTCAATTTTGTGTCCATAATCTATCCACCCATAAATTATGATGAACACTGATAAACTCACTGAACCATACAGGTTGAGGTCATTGCATACGTATAATCCCTCCGACACAGGTATCCAAATTATTCCAGAGATATAGATATAAACGTCAAATCTCTATAGATATAATCACGTTGACGTTTCTATTAGCAATTTCTTAATAACACTTAGAACTCACTTCTAAAGTGTACCACGGGCCCATGAATTTAACAGATTGCTAATTCCATATTGAATATATATGCTTTGTACACAGAGCTGACAAATTCTATCTTGACACACACAGGATATCTTGAGGATCAATCCACACCCAACGAACAGGCAGAGGTCAGACCTTAATATGTCGGTGACGTGACTGCCATCAAAGTGTGGAGGATATCTCATATATCCACAGTGGTATCTCAAGTCAAAGAATCAATATGCTACTTAACCCGAGAAAATTCTTATTGACGTTGGTGTAGCATCCATTAAGAATCTTCGGTGAGTCGTTAAGTGTTTATCTGATATAAACACCTACATGTCTATACGAGTCTCCAAGACTCATTGTTCATTGAGAATCTACCATTGAAATTCAAGATTCCAATATACGACATGTACCGGTCTCAGCGGGTTTACTTACTGTCCAAGTAATGTAAACCTTGACTATGAACTGTTAAATAAATGATATTGTTATGATACAACTCAATATTAGTTATGATGTTTTTGCAATTATATCATAACTAATCATTCTAAGGTCAATTACGTATTTACCATACATAAGTATTTACAGGGAAATACATAAAAAATTGGCGCTCCAAGCACCAACCCTAACAAATTCTCCCACGTGCTCTAGTGTCAATATCGATTGTATCTCATACCCATCGACTCTACATGTTTATCAAATAACTTCAGAGGAATGGCCTTGGTAAGCGGGTCTGCTATATAATCTTCACTAGGGACCTTGCACACGACAATGGCCTCTCACGACACAATCTCTCGAATGATGTGGTACTTCTGTTCCACATACTTCGACTTCTAATGTGCCCTCTGTTCATTTGCTTGCGCAATGGCTCCATTATTATCACAGTATAACGGAATTGGATTCTCGATACTTGGGACAACTCCCAATTCTGTGATAAAGTTCTTAACCCAAACAACTTCTTTTGTAGCTTCAAAAGCTACAATATATTCTACCTCTGTGGTGGAATCAGCTGTGGACCCCTATTTGGAACTTTTCCAACAAACTACACATATGTTAAGGGTAAACACGAATTCTGATGTAGACTTTCTATCATCAGGATCCGATTGGAAATATGAATCTGTATACCCATTAACATGCAGTTCATTTCCTCCATATTTCATAAACTTATGCTTAGTACCTTTAAGATACTTTAGGATATGTTTTTAATGGTCATCCAATGGTCATTACCTGGATTGGCCTGATATTTGCTGGTCACACTAACTGCGAAGCTGATATCAAGCCTTGTACATAACATGGCATATATGATGCTGCCCAAACACAAAGCATAAGGCTGATTAGACATTCTAATCTTCTCATCTTCTATTTGTGGATACATCTTCTTCGAAAGATGTAGGTCATGTCTGAATGGTATATTTGCTATCTTACAGTTACCAAAATTATATCATTTTAAGATCTTATCTATGTACATTGATTGGGATAACCCAATAAGCTTCATTTCTCTATCTCTATAGAGTTTTATGCCTAAGACATAAGAAGCTTCACCTAGGTCCTGCATGGAGAAATTCTTACAGATGTAAGCCTTGACGCCCTGCATCATCTCAATATCATTCCCAATGATCAAGATGTCGTCAACATAGAGAACTAAAAATACCACCATACTCCCACTAGCCTTCTTATATGCACAAGATTCTTCTGAATTCTTGAGAAAACTAGAAAATTTGATTATCTCATCGAATCGAAGATTCCAACTTCGTGAAGCTTGTTTAAGTCCATAAATGGACTTTTTAAGCTTACATACTAATGCCCAAGTTTTCGCTAGAGACAAACCTTCTGGTTGTTCCATATAGATTTCTTCATCAAGAAATCCATTTAGAAAATCCATTTTGACACCCATCTGCTAAATCTCATAATCATGGTAAGCGACAATAGACAATAAAATCCTAATAGACTTTAGCATCGCTACTGGCGAAAAAATTTCATCGTAATCGACACCAGGTTGCTGCGTGTAACCTTTAACTACCAGTCGGGCCTTAAAAGATTTCAACCTTTCTGTCAGGCCCGCGTTTCCTCTTGTAAACCCATTTACAACCAATAGGAACAATTCCTTCAGAAAGCTAATCTAAGTCCCAAACTTGATTCAGATGCATAAAGTCTAACTCTGATTTCATGGCCTTTTGCCACTTCACGGAGTCGATGTCTATCACCGCTTCTCTATAGGTAAAAGAGTCAGTCTCTTCAACTAAGAGAACATCAAGACTCATTTCTTGTATCAAATACAAGTGTTTAGGAGGCCTAGATACCCTCATCTACTTGAACTTCAGGTTCCTCCGTTGGTTCGTTGGTCTCAGGTTGTACTTTATCAAGTTCAACTTGTCTATGATTACCTCATTCAGTCAAAAATTCTACCTCTGGAAATTTTCCGAAGCGAGCTACGAATACATTTCGATGCTCGGTATCTTATAATAAATATCCTTTCATATTTGAAGGATATCCAACAAATCTAATATTTTGCCCTCGAGGCAAAAGGCTGAGCCCTTATGACGTATACATGACAGCCCCAAACCTTAATATAATTAAGATCCAGTTTCCTACCGGTCCATATCTCATACAAAGTCATAAGAACGGCTTTAGAAGAAATCTTATTCAAAAGATGAGTGACAGTTAAAAGAGCATAACCCCATAAGTAATAGGGCAAATCTGTAAAACTCAATATAGATCAGACCATATCTAATAATGTCTGATTTCTCCTCTCTGACACTCAATTATATTGTGGAGTACCAGGAGGAGTATATTGAGCTAGAATCCAATTCTCCTTTAAATAATCAGTGACCTCTCCACTCATATGAGATTTTTTTATTTGAAGAGTTTCATTATAGAATGGCCTTAGAGTTTATATTATGTTAAGATCACAGTTGATATACTAGCTTATGGAGCCTATTGTGGACTCCGATGAGCTTTCCAAAAATATATATTCTATAATTTTGAAATAAGTCGGATTGTTTGATTCTATCAAAGCATAGAGAATACATATGTCATTGTAGTATTAATGAGAGCGTATAAATTTCTTTCTAGTGTTGTATATCCTAATGACATTATCATTATTAAGGTAATAATGAGATGTTTGTGAGGTAAAAAGTTTACCTAAATCTTATTTTCTCTGTGAGTGCAGTAGAAGTAGATTGTTATATTCGATATAAAGTTTTATATATGATATAAAACTAAGAGACTTGTGAGATACTCTCATTAATCAGACATTATATATGATCTAATAAAAGGACACAACATAATATTTGTGTAACGGTTAGTATAACTGTTTGACATTTAGTGTGTCTCCTATATATAGTACCCATCTTTCGTAAAAGATGATTCCTTAGCCGAAAGAGAAAATGATTAGAATATCTAGTCAATCTTATACATCATAAGATGATGGCATAATGAGTACTGTATTATGCATGATTATAGATATCAATTTAATTGTAGTTGTTACGAATTATTTTGATATAATGTAGACCATAGGATGAGTCTTGAGACATGTTCTTCATTATATTTGAGATATTAAAAATGAGTTTCTTATTCATGAAAAATATAATTCACAACCTCTAGGGTCAGTGTTATGATATTTTATATCGTACCGCAAGTGTACGGTGTCAAGTTTTAGTAAAGATGAGTAAAAGAGTGTCGAACCCATAGAGATTTTGTTCAACTCTCACTAAGTACTATAATTAATAAACCTAACTTTATTTAGAAAATAATTAAGTAAGATTAAACTAAATAAATAAGATATGAAAATAATTAAGTGGGAGAAACTAATACGAGAGAGATTCTAGAGTCTGTTTTCAGCTAGCTATCCCCTATGTATTTGTCATGACATTCAATTCTTATTTAGTTGTATTATTTATGAGTCAAGAATCCTAAAGTATTCCACTCCCTCTCCCGAGTAATAGTGAAACGATTATCAATTACAGACTTCAATATCCCTATAAAAATCTAGTAATCAACAATCCATTACGTTCTGTGATTCTTTGTTAACGACTTCAAATGAATCATAGATTCTCCCGAACTCTATAAAACTCCTAGGTTATATTCTCTAGATCATATTCAAAATCCCTCTCTCCCGAGCGATAGATTCTAAACATGAATCATCTCAATTTGTGGCCAACAAATAAGAAACATTAAACACAAGAGAATAAAAAAACTGAATCAAAACTTTATATAAATCAAATTAACAAACAACACATAAGTTCAAGCATTAGTTACATCATCCTCTAGAATAATGGAGTTAGTTCATGACTAAAGATAAAAACAATGAAATTAGAATCATGAACATAATGGACATCTTTAGAGTTTAAAGAAAAAAAACTAGATGATAAAACCCAAATTGAATCCTTTTCTCTTCGGACATCACCTCATTTGTCTTCTCTTGTCGTTCTTCAATCCTCTTTCATTGATCTATTTAAAATAAGTGTTTTGAGTCTTTGTGTTGTGTATTAGCCTCATCCCTAGGGTTTTGGATGAGCTTCTGTATTTTTAATAAAGTCTTGGAGTCTTTATGCATGTAAAACCCTAAAAATTGATGTTTCAGAGAGTCCGCGCAGCGTCGCGGTTCCGGAAAGTGGCGCTGCGACTCCCAAATTGCGGCATTTATGTATGAGTGATCTTGAAGAGGCGTCGCGACGCCTCTGAGTAGCGCCGCATCGCTAGTCAATTTTCTGGCATGCTGATTTTTGCACTTTCCTCTCTTCCCATGTGCTTCTGATGCGTCTGTAAGGTCCCAAAACACGTACATTTCCCTCAAGATCCATGTTCCAATGCTTCCTATAAATAAAACATGAAAGAAACTACAAAATACATTAAATGATATGGATCTAACAAAATAGTAAGCTAAGAATGCCAGAATAAGTGGGTCTAAACCGCACTTATCAAACACCCACAAACTTAAGATTTTGCTAGTCCCGAGCAAAAGACAAAATAAAAACTAAATAAATAAACAAACAGTAAGTAACAAAATTGACTAGGCCACTTTCGTAGGGATCACGATTGCATTTAGTGTAGGCAACAAACCTTTGAACCCCTAGGCAGCCCTAGTGGACAAGTTATAGTCTCGTGAGGGCTTACAATGACGACACCCACAAACATCATTCATACACATGAAATCATGCAAAAATAAATAAGCAAATAAAATAAAATAGTCTCAATAGTTACATATAATATTGTCCTCAAAGAATGTAGCAATGAAATCAGAGAATTTTCAAAGTACTCAATGCAACTCAAATCCAAGTTCGTGAATAAATCATCTAAGTTAGACTCGCAGTGTGTGTGTAAAGGTTCATTCACAGCTCAACGCCCAAATTACCAATTCAATGATTTCATTTAAAAATTTGGGATCCGATGAGTCAAACCAACCTAGATATCTCAAATGTGCTCTGTATTCGCCTTATTTTTGTGCTCAGAATGGTATATATTTTTTTTCTCTTTTTCTTCTTTCATTTTCATTTTTTTCAACACACATACCCTTTAAGGTAGCATTTCTCCTCATGGTGGTCCTAACACTCGCTCATTGGTAGCTTCACGCTTACCGGTTATAAATGGTTTATCTTTTTTTTTTCTTTTTACCATACCAAACTTCATCACACTAGCAAATCAATATAGACATCTAAGCAAATGGTCATTCATCGGTATGCGATTTCTTCAACTAGTCACCTTGTCAACTACTTAAGTTCTTATTGCTAAAACCTTTTGTTAAGTGCTTACGAGTCTAACTTAGATCACTTAATCAAGGCATCAGATAAAAATAAATTGGGAACTTATCATTTCTAAGATTTCATCCTAAGCAAACAAAACTCATCATTAGACTTATGCTTCACTATCTAGGACGAAAAACAAAGATTTTTTTTAAAATTTGTCTTTTACCTAAACTAGCAGGAACTATCACGACATGCACACATCCCCAAATTTACAACTTACGTTGTCCTCAATGTAAGATAAAATAAAGAAATAAAAGTGAGGAACAACACTACCGTGCATGGAGTTGATCAGGCTCATGCTGGTCGAAATTTGATTGCACGAGCTGTGTGAGTTGTGCTAATACTTACATCAATACACATGCAAATTAATAAACATTCAAATAGCAATCAATAAAATAAAACTAAAGTAAAGAAAACAAAATAAACAAATGTAAGGGTTGCCTCTCCGCTAGCGCTAAGTTTAACGTCTTTAGCTAGACGTAAAAATAAGAATTAAAAAAAATCTAAATTAAAGTCAAGATTACTTGGTAATAGTATTAATGTGAATAAGATTAACAAATCCCGGCAACAACGCCAAAAACTTATTGTGATATTTTATATCGTATCGCAAGTATACGGTGTCAAGTTTTAGTAAAGATGGGTAAAAGAGTGTCGAATCCACATAGACTGTGTTCAACTCACACTAAGTACTATAATTAATAAATCTAACTTTATTTAGAAAACAATTAAGTAAAATTAAACTAAATAAATAAGATATGAAAATAATTAAATGGGAGAAACCAATATGAGAGAGATTCTAGAGTCTGATTTCACCTAGCTATCCCCTATATATTTGTCATACCATTCAATTCTTATTTAGTTGCATTGTTTATAAGTCAAGAATTATAAAGTATTCCACTCTCTCTCCCGAGCAATAGTGAAAAGATTATCAATTACAGACTTCAATATCTCTATAAAAATCTAGTAATCAACAATTCATTACGTTCTGACTTCAATATCATAGATTCTCCCGAACTTTATAAAACTCCTAGGTTATATTCTTTATATCCTGTTCAAAATCCCTCTCTACCGAGGGATAGATTCTAAACATGCATCATCTCAATTTGTGGCCAACAAACAAGAAATATTAAACACAAGAGAATATAAATAAACTGAGTCAAAACTTTATATAAATCAAATTAGCAAACAACACATAGGTTCAAGCATTAGTTACATCATCCTCTAGAATAATGGATTTAGTTCATGACTAATGATAAAAACAATGAAAAAAGGGTCATGAACATAATGGACATAATGGACATAATTAGAGTTTAAAGAAAGAAACTAGATGATAAAATTCTAATTGAATCTCTTCCTCTTCGGACGTCACCGCATTTGTTTCCTCTTGTCGCTCTTCAATCCTCCTCCATGGATCTCTTTAAAATAAGTGTTTTGAGTCTTGTGTTGTGTATTAGCCTCCTCCATAGGGTTTTGGACGAGCTTGTGTATTTATAATGAAGATTTGGAGTCCTTATGCATGCAAAACCCTAAAAATTGATGTTTCTGAGAGTCTGCACAACATCGTGGAACTAGAAAGTGGCGCCGCGGTGCCCAACTTGTGGTATTTATGTATGAGTCATCCTGAAGAGGTGACGCGACGCCCAAGAGTGGCGCCACGACGCCAGTCAATTTTCTTGCGGGCTGATTTCTGTAATTTTCACTCTTCCCGTGTGCTTCCGATGCGTCCGTAAGGTCCCAAAACACGTACATTTGCCCCAAGATCCATGTTCCAATGCTTCCTACAAATAAAACATAAAAGAAACTGCAAAATACATTAAATGATATGGAATCTAACAAAATAGTAAGCTAAGAATGCCGGAATAAGTGGGTATAAATCACACTTATCAGTCAGATTAGTTTTGAGTCTAATTATGACGTTAGACGATCTACGTCATATAGAGTCATAAAATATGCAGTGGGAACGTCATGGTTGATTATACTGTATCAGTAGAATTGGTTGCAACTTATGTAGTATTGACTCATGAAGTTGCATAATAGTCTTATAAATTAGGAGTTTTGATATTAGTGTTGTGTTGGAGTTGGTGCTTGGAGTGCCAATCCGAATAATGTATTGTATATTTTATTATTTATTAATAAAATAACTACATTTTCATTTCATACCTTATTAATGGTATTGTCATTATGCATATTAGATTAATGTATAAATATACTAAGAATGACATCGACCTTAGAATAGTCTTGTAGTAATATTGGACACTAGGTGGTCCGACATTGGGATAATTATTACTATTGTAACCTATTCTTAAAGTAAATATTCCTAGTCGTTGGTTTTGGAATGCAGTCGAATTCCTATAACCTAGAAGACTGGCACATGTCGTATATTGGAAATAGAGTTCCAATGGTTTAACCAGATGTACCATGAGCTTTGGAAGCTCGTAAAGACATGTGGGTATTGGTTGGACCGAATATTGAATTACTCACAGGTGATTCCTAATAGTTGGAAGTACACACCACCGTCAATAAGAATCTCCTCGAGTCGCGTAGCATATCTAATCATTTGACAATAGGATAACATTGATTTTGTGTGAGATCCTCCACACTTTGATTCCATGTATATCAGAAACCTTTCATAGTATGGCCTCTAGATGTTCATTAGGTGTGGACCGATGCACCCGTTAATCAAGTGCGAATCAAGATAGAATCTGTCGGCCCGTGTGTGTACCATAAGGGGTTTAGGTATCCATGTAAGTAAGTCACGATTCTTAAAAATTTGGCCAAAGTCGATCACCTACGGTGGATCACATCAGTTATAAAGAATCGTGGACATGTCGACATGAGATGTGCACCTTATAAACTTGACGGTGTATTCTATGTTTCCTAACCACAACTCGGATAGCCTACGATGGAGGGATTATCAAACATATATAATGACATCGACTTGTATAGTTCAGAAAGGTTGTTCGTGTTCTTCGCGAATTCAGAGGTGGCCGAATTGCGTACATATTAGCTAGGGTTATATGACGAATGTGTCTAAACTTAGAGAGTCCCAATATGAAGTGTACTCTTTGAGCATTTGGGTAGCCGATTAATTTTGATAAAAGATAATATTCGATATTATAATTATCGACTAACATAGTCAAGTGTTATTGGATAACATTGATTATTTACTTTGACCTAATTGGATTAATTCAATATTTACACAATGGCTTTGTCGTAATTTCATAATTATCTCTATCATTTGAGGATATTATGGTAATTGTAAGTATGTAATTATAAGTGTTTTTGGCTTGATTTAACTGGATTAAATCAAAGTGGTAAAATTATACTAATTCATTTCCTAATCTCTGTCTTAATTTAATTGGATTAAAACAAGTAGACAAATGTGATTAGTCACAACTAATAATACATACTTGTACAAATTAGATTAAACCCGCATAAAATTTGATTATAACTTTTATTAATTAAAAATTACTTAAGTTTTGCTATAAATAGCAAGCTTGAGCAAGATTTTAATTAAGCTTGAGAGAGCTAAATACAAGCAATTCTTAGATAAATTAGCCTAAGTTAGAGAAGTGTTTAGATAAGCTTTGTAAGGTCTCTACGACATTTCATCTAGGAGAAATCAAGATTAGATCTTGGAGTGAAGCTTGCTAGCATTGGAATCAAGATTGAATCTCGGAGTCAAGATTGAAAACCTTGGAAGTTCTCCAACCATTTCAACAAAGAAAAAGAGATTGGATCTTTGCATCAAGCTTACTAGGTAAGTTTGAACTTCTCTTAAGCTATGTTCTTCATTAGTGAGTTTTTCATTAGTGAGACATATAGTGATGAATTATGTATTGGATGCATGATTACATAGCTTAAAGTTGAAATAAGGCTAATAAATTGTGTTATGATGCTTTGGAAATATAAACACAATATGCTTGTTAATTAGGACAAAGATGTTCATGTTGGACGTGGAACAATTAATAAAAGTTTGGAACTCTAGATTAAAGCTTAGAGCTATGGCTACCATTCTAGAATCAATTGACCACCTTTGGGTGAACTAGAATTGTTCATGAGACATTTCATAGTGGGAATCTAAATTGGTTTATGTTTTGATTCAAACAAATACATATAAGTATTTAGAATATATGTGCGATAGTTGTAAAACATGTGTTGATGGTGGTTATGATGCTAAAAATGGATTTTAGGTGTATTTGAAGTTTTAGGAGAAAATTGGAAGTGTTTAGTATTGGTTTGAAGTAGAAAAATACTCATTGCCTAAGACAGCGTCGAGACTCTGACCCCTCATCGTCGCGACACCAAGCATTAGACCTTGGAGCGTCGCGAGGCAAACCCTTCCATATCGTGATGCCGATATGTTCAGTTACTGTCGCACTTTGGTGCCTCTCGACGCCCAATCTTCCGCGTTGCGACGCGGAGAGCTGATACATACTGAAATTTCATTTTCTCCATTCCGGAATTTTTGGACTCCGTTTTGGTCCCTGTTTTGACCGATGGACTCCAAATGGAATATGGTTTTACATAAGATATTTTAAAATATACTCATGCTTAATATCCATGGGTTAGACCCACTTCCACTGCACGAGACACCGATCTGATCTTAGGGGTTCCACATCTGCCCCAACAGAATGGTATCAGCAGCAAGGCTTAATCACACAACACATGTTGCATCTTTGACATATATTTGAATCTATGCCTCTATATTTTAATTTAATTCTGCATAAGTCATATTGGATATGTATTGCATGTTTTAAATTAAAATTTTGACCTAATTATGTTAATGACTTGATTGTCATAAATCTCATATGATTAGGTGATTACTTTATTTTAAGTAATAGTATTAGTAATGTTGGAGTATTATTGGAAGGTTTGTCTTGTCAATACGGAGATGAATGAGTTATTACTACTTATATCCAAGACCGTCATTATTGTGAGGGTATAAATGCTCGGAACTTAGGTCGCTCCGGTAAAACATTAGATGTAGCATGATGAGTTAACGCAGTCACCCATTACTGTCTTATTGTGATGGTGTAGATACGAAGCTCATTAGTACACATTGATAAGTATACACTAGAATACGTCTTAATCCAAGACTGTCGATAGTGTGAGGATAAGAAACGGTTTATGACCAAACTAGGAATCACGTGAATGTGATTGACCTAAGAGGTCTATCTAATGAATTTATAAAGGCCAAAACCGTCGATAATATGAGGCTGAAGTAAATGTCATAGGATTTACTTCCCGCTATGAAATTTCGATAGTCAAATTTCTATTTTTCCATTAACGGAGATAAAAAAAATTACGTATAGTAGTGTGAGAGCACTAATAGATTTAAAATTCCATAATCAATTAGTGTTATTATTTTGAAATGAAAAATATTCTGCTACTATTTAAAATATTGTCTTGTAGATGACTACCGCAAGTCCATTGATGAGACTTTTGGATTCTAATAAACTAAAAAGAGTAGAGAACTATTTCTAATGGGAAATAAACATCTGTATTGTCTTAGAGTTTGAAAAGTTGACTTATGTAACTATCAATCCATTACTATTGAAATCGATCCTGACTCCACTCCTCAAGAGCAAGAAACTTTTTCAAAATGGAAGGATGATAACCTGAAGGTGAAATCCTATATTTTAGGATCAATGATTCCAGATTTGCTGAGACAGTACATAAAGGTACCAGATGCTTGGAGCATTATGAGAACACCCAATAAGTTGTTTGTGGTAAATCAAGAAATCGAAATTTATCGGAGGTCTAAGGAATTGTTATATACTGAACTCAATGATGGATGAGCTATTAGCAGTCATGTTTTGAATGTGATTGACCAAATCCGATAGTTGGAACGATAGGGCATTATGATTGATGAACGACTTGGCCGTAATTTGATTCTGTCTTCTTTGTCTGGTACTTATGTTGGCTTTGTGTTAAACTTCCATATGCACTTAATGCAAGCCAGCTATGAAGAATTTCATAACATGTTATGCATGGCGGAGCATGATATGAGGAAAGGCAACCCCACTTTGTACCTCTATGGTGGAGCTAGCTCTTCAAAGACTTTTGGGAAGTCAAAGAAAATCAAAATGGGGAAGAAGAAAATATCAAAGAAGAACTCCAAGAAGCGCAAAGGTGCAAAACTGCAGGTAGCTCGTGATCAATGTCTACAATGTAAGAAGTCTAGACACTGGAAGAATGACTGTCCAGAACTGAAAGGAAAAGTATGACCCTCAGGTACGCTTTGTATTTTTCATATTATTGACATCTCATTAGCCTTAAATGCAAATGTGAATATGTGTTAGACATTGGCAGTCCTACTCATATTTGCAACTCCCTGCAGGTCATGAGGGTTAAAAGAAAGCTGAATAAATGGGAGATCCAACTTAGAGTTGGCAATAGCGAGACATTGGATGTCAAGGCTATAGGAACGGTTGTTCTAGATCTCCCCAATGGATGTAAATTAGATTACATGACTATTATTACGTACCCTCACTTATCAGACAAACAATATCTCTGCCAATATTAGATAAAGAGGGATATAAAATAAACAATAAAGATGAAGCTTTATATTTATATGATAAAGATAATTTATCGAAATGTGAATGTTCTTTATCTAATGGTCACTATGTTTTGGAAACAAATAGAGATGTCTTTAATGTAGAGGAAAATATAAGTAGGAAATATGAATTAAATAATACTAATTATGGCATATGAGATTGAGCCACATAGGTGTTAGACGTCTATCCAAATTGGTCAATGATGATTTGATTGAAAATCTTACCTTAGATCCTTATCCGATTTGTGATTCATGTATCCAAGGAAAGGTTACAAAGGCCCTATTTCTTGGTATTGGACACTGTGCTAGAGATTTATTGGAACTAATACACAGCGATGTGTGTGGTCCATTAAATCATGTCGCTCATGATGGTTCAACATACTTTGTGACTTTCACGAATGATAAGTCTAGATTTGGATATATATATATATATTTGATGAGACATAAATTGAAAAAATTTGACAAGTTTAAAATATTCTGAAACGAAATAGAAAAACAAACCAGTAAATTCATCAAGTGCCTTCGATCAGATCGAGGCGATGAATACATGAGTGAAGAATTCAAAAAAATATTTAAGGTGAATGGAATTCTTACCCAATATAGCCCACCAAGAACATCTCAACACAATGGTGTGTCTGAGCGTAGAAATCGTACTTTATTAGATACGGTGTGATCAATGATGAGCTATACAGATCTCCCTTATTACCTTTGGGGTTACGCTTTACTTATTGTTGCCCACATACTTAATATGGTTCCATCAGAAGCTGTTTCTACGACCCCCTATCAGATATGGTTCGGTTAGGTATTTAAAGATTTGGGGTTGTCATGCATACGTTAGAGTTGCGCAGCGGGATAAACTAGCACCTATGGGGGTATAAATATAGGTTCGTTGGATATCCTGAAATTTCTTTGGGATATCAGTTTTACGATTCTGAGCAACGAAATGTATTTGTTGTTCGTTTCACCACTTTTATTGAAAATGAATTTTTGAGAGAAAGTGGGAATTGTAGAAAGATTGAACTTGATGAGTTTGATCCCAATATTAAGGAATCTGAGATGGAATCAGAGATCCAACTAGGTGAAGGATCTACAACATAGGTTCTACATAAGTCAAATAGAATATCAATGCCTCTTGAGAGATTATTTTTAGCACCTGATGTAAGTCCTAATGTTATACTTTTAGAGGAAACAGATCTGACTACGTATAAACAGGCGATATTGGATATCGATTCGGGAAAATGGCAGGAAGCCATGAAATTCGAGATGGATTCTATGCATGACAATCAAGTTTGAGACTTAGTTGAACTTCCTGAATGAGTTAAACCTATTAGTTATAAATGGGTTTACAAAAGAAAGCGAGGGCCCGATGGAAAGTTTGAAACCTTTAAGGTCGGACTGGTAGCGAAAGGTTACACTCAACGTCCTGAGATTGACTATGAGGAAATTTTTTTCACCAATAGCCATACTAAAATCCATTAGGATTCTTTTAGCCATTGCTGCATATCACAATTATGAGATATGGCAGATGGATGTGAAAATCACTTTCCTAAATGGATTCTTTGAAGAGGATATCTATATGGAACAACCAGAGGGTTTCGTATCCAGTGAAACTTCAAACTTGGGTTGTAAGCTCCAGAAATCTATTTATGGTCTTAAACAGGCATCCGAAGCTGGAATCGTTATTTTGATGAGATAATTAGATTATCTGGATTCATCAAGAACGAGGAAGAACCATGTGTTTATAAGAAAGTGAGTATGCGTATGATAGTATTCCAAATCTTGTATATAGATGACATCTTTATCATTGGAAATGTTATATGATTGATGCAAAGTGTGAAAGCCTACCTTTACAAGAACTTCTCCATGAAAGATATGGGTGAAACTTCATTTATATAAGGCTTTATTGAGGTAGAGTTAGGAAGCTTATAGTGATATCGCAATCGACGTACATAGATAAGATGTTAGAAAGGTACGATTTTATCAACTGCAAGGTAGCAAATGTACCTTTCTGATATGTCATATATCTTTTGAAGAAAATGACTGAGGAAGAGAGAGTTAGGATGTCTAACTTACTATATGCTTCTTGTATTGGAAGTATAATGTAGTTATGTTATGTACAAGACCTGACATCAGTTTCAACGTCAGTATGACTAGCCGATATCAATCAGATCAAGGCAATGGCCATTGGACAATCGTGAAACATATCCTGAAATATCTTAAGGGTACTAGGGATAAGTTTCTGATATATGGAGAAAATGAGCTACAAGTTAAAGTTTATACAGACTCCGACTTTCAAGGAGATCCAGATGATAAAATCTACATCATGATACATATTCACCCTTAACAGTAGTGCGGTTAGTTGGCGATGTTCAAAGCAAGGCTCAACAGCTAATTCCACCACTGAGACGGAATTTATAGCGACTTCAGAAGCTATTAAAGAAGCTGTTTGGATTAGAAATTAAATCACAAAACTTGACATTGTGCCTAGTATTTCGGAATCGATCATATTGTACTGTGATAATAACGGAGCCATTGCGCAAGCTAAGGAGCCGATGGCGTATTCTAAGTCTAAGCACGTGGAAATGAAATATCGCGTAATTAGAGAGATTATTAAACGAAAAGACATAGTGGTCTTGGAGGTTCAAGGACTAGACATCATAGCATAACCGCTTACAAAGGCCTTACCTCCTAAGTTATTCGATAAACATGTGGAGGAGATTGTTGGACAATTATGACCCAGAGCGTCACTATTTGTACAGATCATGGTGTTGTTGTAAAAATTAACTATGTGACAAGGAGATTGCGCTCTTATCATTTGTGATTAGATCACCTAGATGTATAAATGATAGGAGGTCCCTATGATTAGTTCCTGGATTGAGATGATATGAGATAGTATCAGTCCTCGAAGGATTAATCATTAAATATCTGTAGTCGTAGTATTATCGAGACTGGACATCGATAATGCGGAATAGACTAGTATTGCACTTGTGCGTGTTGTGGGAGCACAACGACATAGTTCTCATATATTTAAGTATTGGATACTTATGCAAGTGCGATAGGAGGTTGTGTTTACCGATGGTGTGGAAACAGCTTCGCTCTGGATAGACCCCTCGAATTCCATTGGTAGTATGACTATGTGTCTATGGAAGTCCGATATCAGGGTAGGTGTATTTGGTCTTAACCTGAGACTTGCACCGCTAATACTTGCGACAATCAATATGCTTTGGTTTTGGTCGTCCAGGGCTTTAACCGGTTATGTGTACACCTCTGCTGGGTATATTGAGAATCTTAGTGTATTGGGTGTGATGTCAAGACGGAAGTATCACTCCAGTCATAGTGGAGATGATGTCACGTAGGATACGGTACTAGTGCTCTTAAGTACTGCAGTCATCGGGATATTATGACTAGGTCATGTATATCCGATAATAGAGACTAGTTACCAGACATCCGACATGTGCTTCGTACGGGGCAGACACATTCTAGCCCCAGGCCTAGCACGTGACATTAGATACTGGATCGCAATACGCAATACTATGTATACTACATCTGACATAGATTATATATTCCAGTAAGAATATTTCTGGAGAATTGGGTAGGCACGGTGCTTTGCTAGAAGCCAACCATGTCTTGTAAATCGGTAAGCACGTGGTACGAGGTACGCACGTATTCGGATAATCCGATGACCGTATTTACGGCCAACATATCCAGGGATCTCTTGGGTCGCTTCCCAAA
Organism: Zanthoxylum bungeanum; assembly: GCA_019454045.1. Classification (NCBI taxonomy): domain Eukaryota; kingdom Viridiplantae; phylum Streptophyta; class Magnoliopsida; order Sapindales; family Rutaceae; genus Zanthoxylum; species Zanthoxylum bungeanum. The sequence continues at coordinate 189,810 of SKCR01021699.1, read as the reverse complement.
GATTCACCGATGACAGTTGACTCGAATTAGAATTAATCTGGGATTAATTAAGAGAGAGAATTAATCTGGGATTAATTAAGATGGAGAAAATTAATCTGGGATTAATTGAGGTATTATTTAATCTGGATTAAATGTGTTCAGAAGAGAGAGAACACGATTAATTTGGAATTAATCGGTAGAATAAATTTAATAGTTAAATTTGATTTTTCTATTCAATTTATTCGTATGGGCTAAAATTAATATATCGGATATATTAATATGAATTGGATTTCATTACGAAATTAAAGTTGGACTTTAATACGAGCGAACGAATTAATTTAGAATTAATTCGTAAACGACATTCGTAATTTATTTACGAGGCGTCGTCATTTAATTAAATTAGATTTAATTATTTAGCGACGGAAATTCGTTAATCGGATTAAACGAATCCGAGCCGCGGCAAACATTCGTAGAATCCATTTGAATTTTGAATTCAAATATGGGGCCCACTTCACATGTGGTAGTTGGGAGGGTAGTTGGCATTTATGCCAAGCCACCACCATCCAACACCTTGTAATGGTTTTGGTAAAACCATTTACCCAACCACCTAGTTTAGGTGAAAAAGGTAAAAGGGATTTTACCAAAAGCCTTCTCTCTCTCTTCACTTCCAACACAACACTTGAAACATTGGAAACCCTAATATCCTCTCCTCCATGGGCGTGAACTTGGACTCTCCCTCTCTTTGATTTTGTTGCAAAATCAACAAAGCTAGCACTTCATGGAATCAACTAAGGTGATAGGGAAACTAACTCAAGGGTTGGAATCATCACTCAAAGCTTGGATCTTGGAGATCTTTATTCACAAATCAAAGCTTGGAATCAACAAAGGAAGGATCTTGGAAACCAACTCAAAGCTTGGAATCAACAAAGGAAGGATCTTGGAGATCTTCTTCTCAAAATTTTAAAAGCTCAAAACCATTCAATATAAGTAATTCCGCAACTTATAATGAATTATGAACACGTTTTCATGCTTATTAGATCCTTGGCATGTTCTAGGAACACTAACAATGGTATCAGAGCCAATTTTAAGCATGAAAATTTTAGGGTTCATGAGACTAAAATTTGGGGCTTTTGTGTTTTGAGCATGATTTCTTCAAATTGATGCTTTGAGCATGCTTAGATTATGTTAACTTAGAGTTGTGCATGATTAGATTTGAGAAAAATTGATTGGATCAAATTTTTTTAAATTTCCTTAGTGAGACCGAAACTTGACAGTGGACTGCAGTTTGGTTTTTCATTTTTTACACCATTGGATGTGTTTAAATGCATGTTAAATGTTGATTGTTGGTTTGATTAGATTAGAATCAAAGTCAATAATGTTTATGTTAAATCAAAGAGCATGTTGAGCATGAAATGATGTGTTTTGGATTCAATTTGTGTTGAGCATGAAATGATGTGTTTTGGCTTCAATTTGTGTTGAGCATGAATTGATGGATTAAGCATGATTAATTAGGTTAATTGGTATTTTGGAAATATTGAGTTTAATTAATTATCATGACTAATACACTTTAATTAAAATAATTGTGATATTTGGAATATTATAATTATGTTAATAAGCCTTTAATTATGAATTGGGCTAAAAGTGTGTATTTTGGGCTTGGTTTGACTAAGTTTGGTTTTGGACTTTTGGATTGGATCCAATTGGGCCCAAAACCAATTCCATAAAGTCCAAATACATCACTTGGCCCTTTAAAGAATTTAATTGGGCCTAAATTAATTTGTAGGCAATATGGTGATTCCTATTGGGCCTTGGCATTTTGGTTTGATCCATTATGGCCAAAGCCCATGCCATAAGAATTAATTAAAAGCCCATTGGACTTTTGACATTGGATGTTATTGGGCCTTTGAGACCCATTAAGATTGGATTTGGAATCCAAGTCTTTAAGGCTTATGAGTAAGTGTATATATTTAATTAGGAATTAAATTAGAATTAGTATTGAATACAAATAAATTGGATTTAAAGTTGTAGTTCAATATAATTCAAGAATACTTACTTTGAGTATTTATTCTTAAACGAGTTTGACTCACGCAAATCAAATCGTTGTTTGAACATTGGATGGTCATTAATTCAAAGATTAATTAATTGGATTAGATTGATTGAATAACATGATTTATATGAATACATGAATGTGTTGTATGAATAATGTATATCGGATGGATATTAGAAGGGCGAGGGCAATTTTGGAAATTGTAATAAATTTAGAATTTATTTAATTGGACCTGCGTGTCCAGCCTTTTATCTCCTTTCTCATTGTATTTCTCTTCTCACCAATTCCCCTCAATGTAAATGAGGTTTCTTTATTGTATTATGTAATTGGGTAGAAGTTAGAATAGTTCTAGCCGGGGAGAGGAAAATGAGTGATTTGTTCTAGGAACAATTTGTGACATATCCATCCGTATATCATTATTAATTTATTTATTTATACGCGCTTTATTATGTATTTAGAATGCATGTTTAAGGGTGTATGATGATGAGACCTTAACAAAGATAATAAATTGGTTGCCAATTTTACGCGAAAAACCCTCAAAACATATTAAGCGTTTTTCCTTCCGTTGAGTGATTCTTACTCAAGATCCAAAGTTGGCATTGGTTTGTTGGCCAAAGTCAAGACCTTTGTCAATTGCGGATGTGTTTGAATCATGAGAGTTTTGTTCCATATCGGTGTCTTGTCCAAGTGTGATTTGTTGGCCAAAGTCAAGATCACTTCTTGTCCATCGACATTGATTACGAAGCTTTCCATGTCAATGGGTTCCGCTTAACTGGGATCATTAAGTTTGTTGTGCCAAAGCCAAGGCTTAGTTGATTCAGAGGAAAAAGGTTAGGTAATATATTTGATATATTGGCATATATAAGATATATGTTTCGGACTTGGATGTCCACCTACTGGATCTAGGAATTGGATGGATCCAATTGATCTTAGAGATCTACCTAGTTAAGTATCATACAATTTGTTGGCCAAAGTCAAGATTGTGTGTTATTTAACGGGATCCTAGCCCACTAGGAAACTAGGTTTCCCGAGTACTCCACAGAGGGTTAGAGGCTCGCCGAAAAATAGTGGGAGGCAAGTATTAGATTTGCAATATTCGTTTAGTACTTGCCATAACGCGCTCAATCAATATCATTCGTCAAATAAATTATATATTAGTTGGACTAATATTTATTGTTGTTTTAATTAAACAGTTGGACTGTATTCAAACCCCTTCATTTATAGTTGATTATATAATTGGATTATAGTAATCAATATATTTGAATTTTACCCTCATTATAGTTGATTATATAATTGGATTATAGTAATCAATATATTTGGATTTTACCGATCATTTATATGATTATATAATTGGATTATAGTAATCAATATATATTTGATTTTAACCAATAAAATTGTAATAAGTTATATAGTTAGACTATAGTAATCATTACATTAGATTGTATCCTGAAATCGTTGATTAAATAGTTGGACTATTAGAATCAAGATTAATTGAAAGATTAGTGTTTAAAACATTATCCTAGGGAAAATGTGTTTAAACGACTTTAATTTTCAAATTGGGAATAAATTTCAGGATGGTCCTGGAAACTAATAAGTTACTTTATTTGATAAAATAACATATTAGGCCTAAGCCCGAGTTAACAAATAGTAGAGCATGATCTTTGGAAGATTCATGTGATGATAACTTTAGTGCTTAATCCATTATGCTTGCCAATATACTCCTTAATTTCCTAATCAGAACTAAGGATTAGATCCTTAAAGTATGATAAGAAATTGAAGGATCTTCATAGATCTATTCTTAGATCTTAAAACTAAAATTGCAATAGTAAACTCTTGGAGAGTTAATGGCCATTCTCAAGGAGACAAAGCCAAAGTTTGCAAAAAGGCAAGTAGCGCAAGGCGCATCTTACTTCAATATTCTAGAAGGCCAAGGCTTGGCCAAAGGCTTCTGGAATGTAGAAAATACAAAGGCAAAATCATTATAGTCTTCTAGGAAGACAAATGACATATCCCAAAATGTCTGTCTAAATTGTGGCAAACAGAGTCATTGAAGCGTGACTGCCGTATGGACAAAGCAGACATAAGGAATTGAAGACGAGCAAGGCTCTGACTTCAAATATGTTTGTCATAAAAGTGTACACTACTAGTATTAAAATTGGATTTAAATATAGTGTGACATAAATATGCATTGATGTGCAGAATCTGCTATGAGCAGGATACTGACTTCAATGAGATTAATCTGCGAATGAAACGGGACGATAGTCGCTGTTTTAACCGTAGATACCTAAGTTTAGGAACTACCATTTGGGGTATGTACTTAAATTAGGAAACTGTTAAAATGTAACTAGTTTGACTAGAAACATTATCTCATATCAGGTTAACTCGTTGCGGTATACCTTTATATTCTAGAACACTAAAGTGTTTTATTTTATAAAGATGATATTGAGATAAACACATTAGATGTGAGTAACAGTATTTATATTTTGAATATAAATAAATCTCAAACATATAATATGACGAACAAATAGCTCAAACTGATTTGATCAGATAAGACTTATTTGTGGCAGTGTTGTCTGGGACACATTAAACAAGACTCGTATATCCACACTTTTGAAGAGTGGATACTAGGACGGATTTGATTCCATTCAAATGATGTCTACGAATCTAGTTTATTAGGTAAAGTACCTAAAATACATTTTACTTGGTAAAAGTTTAAGTGCCACCGATCTATTAGCCCTTTGTTCAGTGACGTAAGTGGGCCCATGTCTAGCTAGGCTAGAGGTGGATATGAATGTTTCGTGACCTTTACGGATGTGGCATCGCGTTATGGTTATGTGTTTCTTTTGAAACACAAATCAGAAACTTTTAGAGTTTCGACACGAAATAGACGAACAGATCGGCTAAAGTATTAAAACATCACGGTTTGACCATGATGAAAATACTTAAGCAATAAGTTTCTCATATACTTGAAAGAGTATAGTATTCTTTCAATGAGGACTCCTCCCGGAACACGTCAATTTGACGGTGTGTCCGAACGGAGAAACAAATTTTGTTGGACATGATAAGGTTAATCATGAGTCGCTCTGAGATACCATTTTCCTTCAAAAGGGATAAGCATTAACAGTGTAATACTTATTTTGAATAAGGTTCCATAAAAATCTGTTTGACAGATTTCATATTAGATATGAACAGGAAAGAAATTGGCCTTTCTCACTTCTGATGATTTGGGAATGCTAGGCATACGTTTGGATGATACCAAACTAGAACCCAAATTGGATAAGTGCCTAATGTAATTGGTTATCCTAAGGAAACCAAAGTATAGTACTTATACAACTCACTAGAGAACAATGTAATTGTTGCTCACCATGTGTTTTCCTAAGAGGAATACCGATATGCAGTGGTAAGTGGGAGGATAGTAAAACTCGATGAAAAATCGGAGTTATACTGTTCAAGGCACCAAGTCCTTATGGAACACAAACAGTTCATCAAGGATGAAGCTATACCAATAATCTTCGAATACACAAGAACAACGTAGGTCTGAGAGAGTCAGAAAACAACCTGGGGTATGGGTTTCTGATCTCACCTCATAAAGATGTCAATCTTATTGAGGAAAGAACTGACTACGTATGAGGAAGTGATACAAGGTATCGACTCCCTATTATGGCAAAGTGCCATGAGTCCGAAATGGATTCCATGTATAACAACTATGTTTGGACACTAGTTGTTGTACCACAAGGCATTGTGCCTATTGGTACTATATAAGTCTTCAAGGAAGACATACATGGAAGGCAACATACCAACGTACTAAGCTAGGCTTGTAGCGGAAAGGTATCGTTATCAACATTATGTTGATTACAACGAAATCTTTTACCTGTTGCCACGTTAAATCCATTTGGATAATGCTTGCTGATGCTGCATATTTCATTCATGAAATATGGCAGCTGAACGTCAAAATCGCTTTCCTTAAATGGAAACCTCTTTGGAGGATGTTTATAACATCCTGACGGTTTTGTCGTACCAAAACTAGCAAACAAGGTTTGCAGGTTATTCGATCCATGTATGGATTGAAGTAAGCATTGGGTTCTTGGAACTATCGTTTTGATGTAATCATAATGGTGTATGATTTGATTCAAAACGAATATGATTCTTGTGTATATAAGGAGGTTAGTGGGAGCGCACTGACAATGATGTCCTAAATAATGGTGATATGTCATTTCTTGGAAATGATATTCCCATATTACAATTGGTGAAAGCTTGGCTTTCATTAAAATTCTCCGTAGATTTCTTGGGAGAAACAACCTTTATTCTAGGAATAAAGATCTATTGGGATAGATTTAAAGTTGTTAACACTCTCCGAGAACTCGTACATTGAAAAATGTACGTGACCTAGTGTCTCATACGCTTTGAGCATATGGAGTCACAAACGGTCAATCCAAGTGATAGTCACTGGATTGATAATAAGAACATCTGTTAGTATCTTAGAGAACTAAGGATGATGTCTTAAACTATGGAGATGGAGAACTTGAAGTGACTGGGATCACTGTTGCAAGTTTCCTAACCGATTAAGCGACTAAAAGTCGTAAAAACGGTACTATACAGTTTGAATAACGGTACAGTGAGCTGGAAATCTTCTAAACAAGATGCTGTTACCGAATAAACAACAAATGCGGGTTATTGCTGCGGCTGAGGCAGCAATAGAAGCCATCTGGGTCGATAACAAATCTAATTAGAATAGATATAGTTCTGTTAGCAGCTGAGCTAGGCTACAGCGCAGGCTAAAGAATTAATGGTCTCATCAACGATCCAGATATATACTTCGACTATTCATCTCATCTGATTCGTTCGGATCATACATCGTGACGATGTGATGATCGTATAAATGAATCAGACGATAATCATGCAAATCCGCTGACGAAAGCCTTTCCTCAGCAGTTTGAGCGAACCGTACATAGTTCGGGTGTATGACACTCGAGTGACTGGCTATAGGCCAAGTGGGAGATTGTTGGACAATTATGACCCATAGCGTCACTATTTTTACAGATCATGTGTTGTTGTACAAATTAACTACGTGACAAGGAGATTGCGCTCTTATAATTTGTGATTAGATCACCTAGATGTATAAATGATAGGAGGTCCCTATGATTAGTTCATGGATTGAGATGATATGAGACAGTATCAGTCCTCGAAGGATTAATCATTAAATATCTGTAGTCGTAGTATTATCGAGACTGGACATCGATAATGCGGAATAGGCTGGTATTGCACTTGTGCGCGTTGTGGAGCACAACGACATAGTTCTCATATATTTAAGTATTGGATACTTATGCAAGTGCGATAGGAGGTTGTGTTTACCGATGGTGCGGAAACAACTTCGTTCTGGATAGACCCCTCGGAATTCCATTGGTAGTATGACTATGTGTCTATGGAAGTCCGATATCAGGGTAGGTGTATTTGGTCTTAACCTGAGACTTGCACCGCTAATACTTGCGACAATCAATATGCTTTGGTTTTGGTCGTCCAGGGCTTTAACCGGTTCCGTGTACGCCTCTGCTGGGTATATTGAGAATCGTAGTGTATTGGGTGTGATGTCAAGACGGAAGTATCACTCTAGTCATAGTGGAGATGATGTCACGTAGGATACGGTACTAGTGCTCTTAAGTACTGCAGTCATCGGGATATTATGACTAGGTCATGTATATCCGATAATAGAGACGAGTTACCAGACATCCGACATGTGCTTCGTACGGGGCAGACACATTCCAGCCCCAGGCCTAGCACGTGACATTAGATACTGGATCGCAATACACAATACTATGTATACTACGTCTGACATAGATTATATATTCCAGTAAGAATATTTCTGGAGAATTGGGTAGGCACAGTGCTTTGCTAGAAGCCAACCATGTCTTGTAAATCAGTAAGCATGTGGTACGAGGTACGCACGTATTCGGATAATCCGATGACCGTATTTACTACCAACATATCCAGGGATCTATTGGGTCGCTTCCCAAAGATTCACCGATGACAGTTGACTCGAATTAGAATTAATCTGGGATTAATTAAGAGAGAGAATTAGTCTGGGATTAATTAAGATGGAGAAAATTAATCTGGGATTAATTGAGGTATTATTTAATCTGAGATTAAATGTGTTCGGAAGAGAGAGAACACGATTAATTTGGAATTAATCGGTAGAATAAATTTAATAGTTAAATTTGATTTTTCTATTCAATTTATTCGTATGGGCTAAAATTAATATATCAGATATATTAATATGAATTGGATTTCATTACGAAATTAAAGTTGGGCTTTAATACGAGCGAACGAATTAATTTAGAATTAATTCATAAACGGCATTCGTAATATATTTACGAGGCGTCGTCATTTAATTAAATTAGATTTAATTATTTAGCGACGGAAATTCATTTAATCTGATTAAACGAATCCGAGCCGCGACAAACATTCGTAGAATCCATTTGAATTTTGAATTCAAATGTGGGGCTCACTTCACATGTGGTAGTTGGGAGGGTAGTTGGCATTTATGCCAAGCCACCAACCATCCAACCACCTTGTAATGGTTTTGGTAAAACCATTTACCCAACCACTTAGTTTAGGTGAAAAGGGTAAAATGGATTTTACCAAAAGCCTTCTCTCTCTCTTCACTTCCAACACAACACTTGAAACAATTGGAAACCCTAATATCCTCTCCTCCATGGGCGTGAACTTGGACTCTCCCTCTCTTTGATTTTGTTGCAAAATCAACAAAGCTAGCACTTCATGGAATCAACTAAGGTGATAGGGAAACTAACTCAAGGGTTGGAATCATCACTCAAAGCTTGGATCTTGAAGATCTTCATTCACAAATCAAAGCTTGGAATCACAAAGGAAGGATCTTGGAAACCAACTCAAAGCTTGGAATCAACAAAGGAAGGATCTTGGAGATCTTCTTCTCAAAATTTTAAAAGCTCAAAACCATTCAATGTAAGTAATTCTGCAACTTATAATGAATTTATGAACATGTTTTCATGCTTATTAGATCTTTGGCATGTTCTAGGAACACTAACAGAGATGAGACTGCAGTACCATCCAGATTGACATTAAGCAAGTGGGAGTTTGTTAGAGTTAGTGCTTGGAGTTCCAATCCGAATAATGTATTGTTATTTTATTAATTATTAATAAAATACCTATATTTTCATTTCATACCTTATTAATGGTATTGTCATTATGCATATTAGATTGATGTATAAATATGCTAAGAATGACATCGACCTTAGAATAGTCTTGTAGTAATACTGGACACTAGGTGGTCCGACATTGGGATAAGTATTATTATTGTAAACTATTCTTAAAGTAAATATTCATAGTCGTTGGTTTTGGAATATAGTCAAATTCCTATTACCTAGAAGACTAGCACATGTCATATATTGGAATTGGTATTCCAATGGTTTAACCCGATGTCCCATGAGCTTTGGAAGCTCGTATAAACATGTGAGTATTGGTTGGACCGAATACTGAATGACCCATAGGTGATTCCTAATAGTTGGAAGTACACACCACCATCAATAGGAATCTCCTCGAGTTGAGTAGCATATGTAATCCTTTGACTATATGATAACATTAAATATCCCTAGTCAGAGTATTATCGAGATTGGACATCGATAATGCGTAAAAGACTAGTATTACACTTGTGCGCGTTGTGAGGGCATAACAACATAGTTCTCATATATTTGGGTATATGATACTCATGCAAGTGTAGTATGAGGTTGAGTTTTACCGATGGTACGGAAAACAGCTTCGCTCTGGATAAACCCCTCAGAATTCCATTGGTAGTATGACTATGTGTCTATGGAAATCCGAATCAGGGTAGGTGTATTTGGTCTTAACATGAGACTTGTACCGCTAATACTTGCGACAATCAATATGCTTTGGTTTTAGGTCGTCCAGGGCTTTAACAGGTTCTGTGTACGCCTCTGCTGGGTATATTGAGAATCGTAGTATGTTGGGTGTGATGTCAAGACGGAAGAATCACTCTAGTCATAGTGGACATGATGGTCACGTAGGATACAGAACTGGTTCTCTTATGTACTGCAGTCATCGGGATAATATGACTAGGTCATGATTATCCGATTATAGAGACTAGTTACCAGAGATCCGATATGTGCTTCGTACGGGGCAGACACATTTCTAGCCCCAAGCCTTGCACGTGACATCCGATACTGGATCGAAATACACAATACTATGTATACTACGCCTGATATAGTTCATATATTCCTATAAGGATATTTCTGGAGAATTGGGTAGGCATGGCGCTTTGCTAGAAGCCAACCTTGTCTTGTAAATCAGTACAAACGTAGTATCTAGGTACTTACATGTTCGGATAGTCCGACAATCGGATTTACTGCCAACATATCCGGGGATCTCATGGGTCGCTTCCCGAAGATTCACCGATGACGTATGACTCGCACTTTTTTAATCTGGGATTAATTACGGAGATATTTTATCTGGGATAAAATATTAATTAAAGAGAGAGAACGATTAATTTGGAATTAATCGATAAAATAATATATTCGATATATTATACGAAATTGGATTTCGACGCGGAATTAAAATTATATTTTAATTCGGGCGAACGAGTTAATTTAGAATTAATTCGTTAGCGACATGAATAGTAATTTTGCTAGGCATAATTATTTAATTATGTCGCAACGGAAAATTCGTTAATTTGGAATTAGCAAACCCGAGCCCGGAAGTGTTTGCGAGCGCACTCGCATTTCGAATTCAAGTGCGGCCCGCAAGTCACATCAAGCGTCAAATCACAAGTCGCATCAAGAGTCTAATCATTAGTCACTTTGATTGATGTGATGTCTAGTCACTTTGAGTGATTGACAACATGTCACTTGTGATTGATGTGAGTTGGTGGATGGCATTAAATGCCTTTTGGCTCCAAAATTTAGTTAACCTTTTTGAAAGGCTAATATCCAATTTTTGGTATATGTATTTTTGGATTTTAGAAATCTAATAATCAACACATATTCACTCTTCACTTTCTTCCTCCCTCTCTCACGCCCAAAATGGGCTGCTTCCTCTTCTGTTTTTTAGTTTGACCGAGAGCACCAAGGAGAAGCAAGAGTGATTTTGTGGCAAAAATCAAGAGTTCTAGCACACAATGGAGTCTTGCGAAGGTGATAGGGAAACCTCACATGTGAGCATGGAATTTCAACTAAAGCTTGGAGCTTGGAGAAAGATCATTGCCGAAAATTTGGAGCACCAAATTCAGCTCACTGCCGAGAGCTTCTAGGAGGGGCATGAAGATTTTTGTTCTTCGTTGCATCGCTCAACAGCTCGATGTAAGTATTCCGCAACTTCCTCGTATATTCGCACTTATGTTTCTTGCTTGATAATCGATCTTCGGTGTTGGAGTTTCTACGGTCCCGAGGATCGAATATCAAGCATAAAACACATGTGAATACAATCAACGAAATTGCAGAATACTTACATCGAGCGGTTGAGCGATGCGGTGGACAACAAAAATTCATTTTCTGCCTCCTCCAAGTCACGGCAGTGAGCTGTTTTGATGTCCCAAAATTTCGGCCATGGATGATCCTTGAAGCTCCAAGCTTTGTGAAGAAATACCATGCTCATGAGTGGGTTTCCCTATCACCTTTGTATGTCTCCTATTGTGTGCTAGCACTCAAGAAATTTGCCACAAATTTCACTCTTTTCTTCCTCTTCATTTTCGGTCCAACCAGAAAGAAAACCAGAAGAAAAATGGCATGTTGGCCGAGAGAGAATGAGCAATTTTGGCTCCAAAAATGGAACCAAAGAGAGAGAAAGGAAATGTGTATTTGTTAATTGATTTCTAAAATCAATTCAACATATACCAAATCACAAAATAATAATATATGTCAATCAAGCTTTCAAAAAGCTTTCCAACCACTTCCATCAACTATTCACATCAATCAATCAATCAATTGTCACATCACTCAAAGTGACATGTGATTTGACGCTTGATGTGACTAATGATTTGACGTTTGATGTGAATTGCGTGCCGCACTCGAATTCGAAATGTGAATGCGCTCGCAAACAATCGCAGGCTCGGGTTCGCTAATTCTAAATTAACGAATTTTCCGTTACGACGTAATTAAATGATTATGCCTAGCGAAATCACTATTCACGTCGCTAACGAATTAATTCTAAATTAACTCGTTCGCCCGAATTAAAATCTAATTTTAATTCCGTGTCGAAATCCAATTTCGTTTAATATGTCGAATATATCAATTTATCGATTAATTCCAAATTAATCATTTTCTCTCTTTGAATGATATTTTATCCCAGATAAATATCTCCGCAATTAATCCCAGATTAATTTTCTCTCTCATCTAATTAATCACAGATTAATAAAGTGCGAGTCATACTTCATCGGTGAATCTTCGGGAAGTGACCCATGAGATCCCCGGATATGTTGGCAGTAAATTCGGTCGTCGGACTATCCGAACACGTAAGTACCTGGTACTACGTTTGTACCGATTTACAAGACAAGGTTTGCTTATAGCAAAGCGCCATGCCTACCCAATTCTCAAGAAACATGCTTACAGGAATAAACGATCTATATCAGGCGTAGTATACGTAGTATTGCGTATTTCGATCCAGTATCGGATGATCACATGCAAGGCCTGGGGCTGGTACAGTGTCTGCCCCGTACGAAGCATATATCGGATCACTAGCAACTAGTCTCTTTATTAGGATAATCATGACCAAGTCATATTATCCCGATGGTTGCAACCCTAGAGAACCAGTTCTGTATCCCTGCGCGATCATCATCTCCTATGACTGGAGTGATACTTCCGTCTTGACATCACACCCAACACACTACGATTCTCAATATACGCAGCAGAGGCGTACACAGAACCTGTTAAAGCCCTGGACGACCAAAACCAAAGTATATTTATTGTCGCAAGTATTAGCGGTGCAAGTCTCAGGTTAAGACCAAACACACCTAACCTGATTTCGGACTTCCATAGACAAATAATCATACTACCAATGGAATTCTGAGGGGTCTATCCAGAGCAAAGCTGTTTCCCGTACCATCGGTAAAACACAACCTCCTATCACACTTGCATGAGTATCCTATACCCAAATATATGATAACTATGCCTTATGCCCTCACAACGCGCAAAAGTGTAATACTAGTCTTTTACGCATTATCGATGTCCAATCTCGATAATACTCTGACTAGGGATATTTAATGATTTATACTTCGTGGATTGATACTGTCTCATATCATCTCAATCCAGGAACAAATCATAAGGACATCCTATCATTTATACATCTTGGTGATCTAATCACAAATGATAAGAGAGCAATCTCCTTTGTCACATAGTTAATTTGTACAACAACACCATAATCTATACAAACAGTGATGCTATGGGTCATAACTGTCCAACAATCTGCCACTTGGCCTATAGCCAGTCACTCGAGTGTTTACCACCCGAACTATGTACGGTTGGCTCAAATTGCTGAGGAAAGGCTTCTATCAGCGGATTTGCATGATTATCGTCTGATGCAATTTATTCGATCATCACATCGCCACGATGTATGATCCGAATGAATCAGATGAATAATCGAAGTATGTATCTGGATCGTTGATGAGACCATTAATTCTTTAGTCTGTGCTGAAGCCTAGCTTAGCTGCTAACAGAACTATATATAATCTAATTAGATTTATTATTGACCCAAATGGCTTCTATTGCTGCCTCAGCTGCAGCAATAACCCGCATTTGTTGTTTATTCGGTAACAATATCTTTCTTGGAAGATTTCCAGCTCACTGTATAGTACCGTTTGCGACTTTTAGTCGTTTTATCGGTCTGGAAACTTGTAGTAGTGAACCCAGTCACTTCAAGTTCTCATTCTCCATAGTTTAAGACAACATCCTTAGTTCTCTAAGAAACTAAAGGATGTTCTTAATTTCAATCCAGTGACTATCACTTGGATTGGCCTGTTTGTGACTGCATATGCTTAAAGCGTATGAGACACCAGGGCGCGTACATTTTTCAATGTACGATTTCTCGGAGAGTTTTCATGAAAGCCAAGCTTTCACCGATTGTATTATAGGAATACTTAACGATACATTTTTCAATATTGCATTTTTCAAGTAAAAGGTTTCGTCGTAATCAACACAATGTTGATAACGATACCTTTCCGCTAAAAGCCTAGCTTTATACGTTGGTATGTTGCCATCCATGTATGTCTTCCGTGAAGACTTATATAGTACCAATAGGCACAATGCCTTGCGGTACATCAACTAGTATCCAAACATAGTTGGTATACATGGATCCATTTCGGACATCATGTCACTTTGCCATAATAGGGAGTCGATACCTTGTATCACTTCCTCATACGTAGTCAGTTGGTATTCCTCAATAAGATTGACATCGTTATGAGGTGAGATCAGAAACCCATACCCCAGGTTATTTTCTGACTCTCTCTGACCTACGCGGTTCTTGTGTATTCGAAGATTAATGGTACAGTTTCATCCTTGATGAACTGTTTGTGTTCCATTAAGGACTTAGTGCATTGAACAGTATCACTCCGATTTTCATCGAGTTTTACTATCCTCCAACTTACCACTGCATATCGGTATTCCTCTTAGGAAAACCGCATGGTGAGCAACAATTAAATTGTTCTATTGTGAGATGTATAAGTACTATACTTTGGTTTCCCTAGGATAACCTACAACTTGGCACTTATCCAATTTGGGTTTTAGTTTGGTATCATCCAAACATATGCCTAGCATTCCCAAATCTTCAGGAATGAGAAACCCGGTTTCTTTCCTGTTTATATCTAATATGAAATCTGTTAAACAGATTTTTATGGAACCTTATTCTAAATAAGTTCTGCACTGTTAAAGCTTATCCGTTGAAGGAAATGGTAGCTCAGAGCGACTCATGATTAACCTTATCATGTCCAACAAAATTCAGTTACTCTGTTCGGACACACCGTCAAATTGACGTGTTCTAGGAGGAGTCCTCATTGAAAGAATACTATACTCTTTCAAGTATTTGAGAAACTTATTGATCAAGTATTTTCATCATGGTCTAACCGTGATGGTTAATACTTTAGCCGATCTGTTTGTCTATTTCGTGTCGAAACTTTAAAGTTTCCGATTTGTGTTTCAAAAGAAACACATAACCATAACGCGATGCCACATCCGTAAAGGTCACGAAATATTCATATCCACATCTAGCCTAGCTAGATATGGGCCCACTTACTTCACTATGAATAAGGGCTAACAGATCGGTGGCACTTACACTTTTACCAAGTAAAGGTGTTTTAGGCACTTTGCCTAATAAACTAGATTCATAGACTTTATTTGAATAGAATCAAATTTGTCCTAGTATCCACTCTTCGAAAGTGTGGATATATGATTCTTATTTAAATTGTGTCCCAGACAACAATGCCACTTATAAGTCTCAACTGATTAATTCAGTTTGAGCTATTTGTTTGTCGTGTTATATGTTTGAGATTTTATTTATATTCAAAATATAAATTCTGTTATTCACATCTAATGTGTTTATCTCAATATCATCTTTATATAATAAAACACTTTAGTGTTCTAGAATATAAAGGTACATCCGCAACTGATTGAACACTGATATGGAGATAATGTTTCTAGTCAAACTAGTTACATTATAACAGTTTCCTAATTTAAGTACACACCCGAAGGGTAGTTAATAAAGTTAGGTATCTACGGTTAAAACAGAGAGTTTCCTCCCGTTTCCAATTCGCAGATAAATCTCAATTGATGTCAGTGTCCTGCTCATAGCAGATTCTGAACACCAGTATATATTTATGTATCCCACTAAGTATTTGAAATCTAATTTTAATACTAGTAGTGAACATATTTATGACAAACATATTTGAAGTCGGAGCCTTGCACCGTCTTCAATTCCTTCATGTCTGCTTTGTCCAAACGGCAGTCACGCTTCCGCGATCCCGTTTGCCACAATTAAGGCAAATATTTTGGGATATGTCCTTTATCTTCCCAGAAGATTATAATGATTTTGCCTTTGCCCTTTTCCACACTCCAGAAGCCTTTGGCCTAGCTTCGGCTTTCTAGAATATCGAAGTAAGGTGCGCCTTGAGCTACTTGCCTAATTGCAAACTTTGGCTTTGTCTCCTTGATAATAGCAATTAACTCTCCAATTGTTTAGTATTGCAATTTAGTCTTCTAAAATCTAAGAATAGATCTTTGAAGATCCTTCAATTTCAATATCATACTTTAAGGATCTAATCCTTAGTTCTGATTAAGAAATTAATGAGTCTAATCGGCAAACATAATGGATTAAGAACTAAAGTTATCATTACATGAATCTTCCAAAGATCATGCTCTATTATTTGCTTAACTACGGGCTTAGGCCTAATATGTTATTTTATCAAATAAAGTAACTTATTATTTCCCAGGACTATCCTGGAATTTTATTCCCAATTTGAAAATTAAACCATTTAAATACATTTTCCCTAGGATTATGTTTTAAATGCTAATTTTTCAATTTTATCTTGATTCTAATAGTCCAACTATTTAATCAACGATATCGGTACTAATCATTATAATGATTACTATAATCCAATTATATAATCAACTATAAATGAATTGTTTGAATACAGTCCAACTATTTTAAAAACAACGTTTTAAATATTAGTCCAACTAACATTTAATTTATTTGACGAATGATATTTGAATTGAGCGCGTATGGCAAGTAATTAAACGAAAATTGTAAATTTAATTCTTGCCTCCCACTATTTTTCGGCGAGCCTCTAACCCTCTGTCGAGTACTAGAGAAAACCGTGTTTACTAGTGGTTTAGGATCCCGTTAAATGTCACACAATCTTGACTTTGGCCAACAAATTGTATGATAATTAACTAGGTAGATCTCTAAGATCAATTGGATCACATCCAATTCCTAGATCCAGTAGGGGGACATCCAAGTCCGAAACATATATCTTATATATGCCAATATATCCAATATATTGCCTAACATTTTTCCTCTGAATCAACTAAGCCTTGGCTTTGGCACAACAAACTTAGTGATCCCAGTTAAGCGTGACCTATTGACCATGGAAAGCTTCGTAATCAATATCGATGGACAAGAAATGGTCTTGACTTTGGCCAACAAACCACAACTTGGACAAGACACCGATATGGAACAAAGCTCTCTTGATTCAAACACATCCTCGACGGACAAAGGTCTTGACTTTGGCCAACAAACCAAAGCCAGTCTTAGATCTTGAGTAAGAATCACTCAATAGAAGGAAAAACGCTTAATATTTTGTGAGGGTTTTTCGCGTGCAAATTGGCAACCAATTTATTATCTTTGTTAAGGTCTCATCATCATACACCCTTAAACATGCATTTTAAACACATAATAAGGCGCATATAAATAAATAATAATGATATGCGGATGGATACTTAACACATTGATCCTAGATCAAATCTCTCCATTTCCTCTCTCCCGCTAGGACAAATATTTACTTCTACCCGTTACACCACACTTCTAAAGAAACCTCATTTACATTGAGGGGAATAGGTGAGAAGAGAAATACACAGAATATGGAGGTAATAGGCTGGACATGCAGGTCCAATTAATAAATTCTAAATTTATTACAACAATTTCTAAAATTGCCCCACCCATATAATATCCATCCGATATACATTATTCATGCATCGCAACCATGTATTCACACAAGCATGTTATCAATCAATCTAATCAAATTAATTAATCTGATAATTAATGACCATCCAATGTTCAAACAACTATTTGATTTTGCGCGAGTCAAACTCGTTTTGCGAATAAGTACTCAAAGTACGAATTCTTGAATTAAATTAAACTACAACATCAAATCCAATTTATATGTATTTAATACTAATTCACTATTTAATTTCAAATTAAATATTACACTTTATTAATAAACCTTTACGACTTAAATTCCAAATTTAATCGTTACGGATCTCAAAGCCCGATTAACGTCCAACGTTAATTTAATTAAAGTCCAATGGTCTTTTAATTAATTTCTTTAAGGCGTGGACTTTTGGTCAACTTGGGTCAAACCCAATAACCAAAGCCCAATCAAGGAGTAACCCTATAAGCCTATAAATCAATTTAGGCCCATTAGGCCCAATTAAAATAATTAAGGTCCATTAGTCGCATTTGGACTTTATGGAAGCGGTTTTGGGCCCAATTGGATCCAACCAATTTAGCCTAAACCCAACTTGGTACAACCAAGCCCAATTAGCCCATTTACAACATTTCAAGCCCAAATCCAATTTAAGCCCAAATAATTTAATTCCAAAAATTCCAAATTTCTCAATTAAATTAACTAAAGTGTATTACACAATTAATTACCCAAATCAATATTTCCAAAAAACAAATTTGTACAATTAATCATGATCTTTAACATCAATTAGTGTCCAACACAATTTATCAAAAATCAAACCTATATACATGCTTCAAAGTCTCGGCTTTTAGGGGATTTTATGTCCAATTTTAAATCCAATCCAATTGAATCCAATTCAACATTAAATCATCATTCCCAACATGATTCCAACTCATCCAATGAATTAAAAAAATCAAAATCCAAGACATTTAGGGTTCTTCACATTCTCGGCCAAGCTAAGAATTTGGGAAAATTTGTTCCAAACAATTTTTCATGAAATTGATCCAATCAATCTTTAATTCAACAATATTTAAGCATACTAAATCATCCAATTTCATTAAATCATGCTCAAATACAATTTTCCCAATTTTAAGCCCTAAATCAAATTTCATGCTTTTACTCCGCTCTGATACCATTGTTGGAGTTTCTACGGTCCCGAGGATCGAATATCAAGCATAAAACACATGTGAATACAATCAACGAAGTTGCAGAATACTTACATCGAGCGGTTGAGCGATGGGGTGGACAACAAAAATTCATTTTCTGCCTCCTCCAAGTCACGGCAGTGAGCTGTTTTGATGTCCCAAAATTTCGGCCATGGATGATCCTTGAAGCTCCAAGCTTTGTGAAGAAATCCCATGCTCATGAGTGGGTTTCCCTATCACCTTTGTATGTCTCCTATTGTGTGCTAGCACTCAAGAATTTTGCCACAAAATTCACTCTTTTCTTCCTCTTCATTTTCGGTCCAATCAGAAAAGAAAACCAGAAGAAAAAATGGCATTTTGGCCGAGAGAGAAGAAGGAGCAATTTTGGCTCCAAAACATGAACCAATGAGAGAGAAAAGAAATGTGTATTAGTTAATTTATTTCTAAAATCAATTCAACATATACCAAATCATAAAATAATAATATATGCCAATAAAGCTTTCAAAAAGCTTTCCAACCACTTCCATCAACTATTCACATCAATCAATCTATCAATTGTCATATCACTCAAAATGGCATGTGATTTGACGATTGATGTGACTAATGATTTGATGCTTGATGTGACTTGTACTAAGTGAACACGTAAGTACCTAGACTACGTTTGTACCGATTTACAAGACAATGTTGGCTTCTAGCAAAGCGTCATGCCTACCCAATTCTCCAGAAACATGCTTACAGGAATAAGCGATCTATATCAGGCGTAGTATACATAGTATTGCGTATTTCGATCCAGTATCGGATGATCACATGCAAGGCCTGGGGCTGGTACAGTGTCTGCCCCGTACGAAGCATATATCGGATCACTAGCAACTAGTCTCTTTATTATCGGATAATCATGACCAAGTCATATTATCCCGATGGTTGCAACCCTTAGAGAACCAGTTCTGTACCCTACCCTACGCGATCATCATCTCCATATGACTGGAGTGATACTTCCGTCTTAACATCACACCCCAACACACTACGATTCTCAATATACCCCAGCAAGGCGTACACAGAACCTGTTAAAGCCCTGGACGACCAAAAACCAAAGTATATTGATTGTCGCAAGTATTAGCGGTTCAAGTCTCAGGTTAAGACCAAACACACCTACCCTGATTTCGGACTTCCATAGACACATAATCATACTACCAATGGAATTCCGAGGGGGTCTATCCAGAGCGAAGCTGTTTCCCGTACCATCGGTAAAACACAACCTCCTATCACACTTGCATGAGTATCATATACCAAATATATTAGAACTATGCTGTTATGCCCTCACAACGCGCACAAGTGTAATACTAGTCTTTTACACTTATCGATGTCCAATCTCGATATAAAATCTGACTAGGGAATTTTAATGATTTATCCTTCATGGATTGATACTGTCTCATATCATCTCAATCCAGGAACAAATCATAAGGACCTCCTATCATTTATACATCTTGGTGATCTAATCACAATGATAAGAGATCAATCTCCTTTGTCACATAGTTAATTTGTACAACAACACCATGATCTGTACAAATAGTGACGCTATGGGTCATAACTGTCCAACACTCGGGACCTTAGAGAAACCCAACAATGGTATCAGAGCCAGGTTAAAAGCATGAAACTTGATTTAGGGTTAAAATTGGGTAAAATGTATTTGAGCATGATTTGATGAAATTGGATGATTGAGTATGCTTAAATGTAGTTTAATTGAAGTTTGATTGGATCAATTTCATGAAATATTGTTTGGAACAATTTTGCCCAAAAACATTGGCTTGGCCGAATATGAAGCTTGCCCTAATGTCTTGGAATTTTTGTTTTTTGATTCATTGGATGACTTGAAATCATTGGGAATGTTGATTTAATGTTGAATTGGATTCAATTGGATTGGATTTAAAATTGGACATATAATCCCTAATTGCCGAGACAATATAGCATGGTATAAGGGTTTGATTTTGGTTAAAATGTGTTGGACATGTTTAATGTTAATGAGCATGATTAATTAGGCTAATTGGTGTTTTGGAAATATTGATTTGGGTAATTAATTATGCTATACACTTTGGTTAATTAAATTGTGAATTGGAATTTTTGTGATTTATTAATTGGGCTAATTTTGGAAATTGGGCTTGAAAAGTTGTTATTGGGCTTTATGGGCTTGGTTGTACCAAGATGGGTTTAGGCTAAATTGGTTGGATCCAATTGGGCCCAAAACCGTTTCCATAAAGTCCAAATGCGACAAATGGACCTTTAAAATTTTAATTGGGCCTAATGGGCCTAAATGATTTCTAGGCTTATGGGGTTATTTCTTGATTGGGCTTTGGTTATTGGGTTGACCCAATTTGAGGAAAAGTCCACGCCTTAAGATATTAATTAAAAGCCCATTGGACTTTAATGAAATTAACATTGGATGTTAATCGGCCTTTGAGACCAGTAACGATTAAATTTGGAATTTAAGTCGTAAAGGTTTATTAATAAAGTGTAATATTTAATTTGGAATTAAATAAGTGAATTAGTATTAAATACAAATTAAATTGGATTTAATATTGTAGTTTAATATAATTCAGAATTCGTACTTTGAGTACTTATTCGCAAAACGAGTTGGACTCGGCAAAATCAAATCGTTGTTTGAACATTGGACGGTCATTAATTATCAGATTAATTAATTGGATTAGATTGATTGATAACATGCTTGTGTGAATACATGGTTGCGATGCATGAATAATGTATATCGGATGGATATTAGATGGGTGGGGCAATTTTGGAAATTATTGTAATAAATTTAGAATTTATTAAATTGGACCTGCGTGTCCAGCCTATTACCTCATTTCTCATTGTATTTCTCTTCTCACATATTCCCCTCAATGTAAATGAGGTTCTTTAGAAGTGTTATGTAACGGGTAGAAGTAATACATGTGCTAGCGGGAGAGAGGAAAGAGAGAGATTTGTTTAGGACAATGTGTTGATATCCATCCGCATATCATTATTATTTTATTTATATGCGCCTTATTATGTGTTTAGAATGCATGTTAAGGGTGTATGATGATGAGACCTTAACAAAGATAATAAATTGGTTGCCAATTGCACGTGAAAAACCCTCACAAAATATTAAGCGGTTTTCCTTCCATTGAGTGATTCTTACTCAAGATCCAAGAACGGCATTGGTTTGTTGGCCAAAGTCAAGGCCTTTGTCCGTCGAGGATGTGTTTGAATCACGAAGGCTTTGTTCCATATTGGTGTCTTGTCCAAGTTGTGATTTGTTGGCCAAAGTCAAGATCACTTCTTGTCCATCGACATTGATTTCGAAGATTTCCATGGTCAATGGGTTCTGCTTAACTGGGATCACTAAGTTTGTTGTGCCAAAGCCAAGGCTTAGTTGATTCAGAGGAAAAAGGTTAGGCAATATATTGGATATATTGGCATATATAAGATATATGTTTCAGACTTGGATGTCCACCTACTGGATATAGGAATTGGATGGGATCCAATTGATCTTAGAGATCTACCTAGTTAATTATCATACAATTTGTTGGCCAAAGTCCAGATTGTGTGTTATTTAATGGGATCCTATCCCACTAGGAAACATGGTTTCCCGAGTACTCAACAGAGGGTTAGAGGCTCGCCGAAAAATAGTGGGAGGCAAGTATTAAATTTGCAATATTCGTTTAGTTACTTGCCATACGCGCTCATTACAAATTATTTCGTCGAATAAATTAATTTATTAGTTGGACTAATAATTAATGTTGTTTTAATAAAACAGTTGGACTGTATTCAAACTATTCAATTAATAGTTGATTTTATAATTGGATTATAGTAATCAATATAATTGAATTTAATCAATTAAATTATAGTTGATTATATAGTTAGACTATAATAATCATTATAATGAATTGTACCTAAAATCGTTGATTAAATAGTTAGACTATTAGAATCAAGATAAAATTGAAAGATTAGCATTTAAAACATAATCCTAGGGAAAATGTATTTAAATGATTTAATTTTCAAATTGGGAATAAATTTCAGGATAGTCCTGAAATCTAAGAAGTTACTTTATTTGATAAAATAACATCTTAGGCCTAAGCCCGGAGTTAAGCAAATAGTAGAGCATAATCTTTGGAAGATTCATGTGATGATAACTTTAGTTCTTAATCCATTAAACTTGCCAATTAGATTCCTTAATTTCTTAATCAGAACTAAGGATTAGATCATTATACTATGATAATGAAATTGAAGGATCTTCACAGATCTATTCTTAGATCTTAGAAGTACTAAATTGCAATACATAAATCTTGGAGAGTTAATGGCTATTCTCAAGGAGATAAAGCCAAAGTTTGCAATAAGGCAAGAAGCGCAAGGCGCACCTTACTTCAACATTCCAGAAGGCCAAGGCTAGGCCGAAGGCTTCTGAGTGTGAAAAATGGCAAAGGCAAAATCATTATAATCTTCTGGGAAGATAAAAGACATATCCCAAAATGTCTGCCTTAATTGTGGCAAACGGGATCGCAGAAGCGTGACTGCCGTGTGGACAAAGCAGACATGAAGGAATAGAAGACGAGCAATGCTCTGACTTCAAATATGTTTTTCATAAATATGTTCGCTACTAGTATTAAAATTGGATTTTAAATACTTAGAGTGGTACATAAATATGTATTGATGTGCAGAATCTGCTATGAGCAGAATACTGACTTCAATTAAGATTTATCTGCGAATCTGAAACGGGACGAAAGTCGATGTTTCAACCGTAGATACCTAAGTTTAGGAACTACCATTTGGGTGTGTACTTAAATTAAGAAACTGTTACAATGTAACTAGTTTGACTAGATACATTATCTCTATATCAGGGTTTAACCCGTTACGGGTATACCTTTATATTCTAGAACACTAAAGTATTTTATTATATAAAGATGATATTGAGATAAACACTTTAGATGTGAATAACAATATTTATATTTTGAATATAAATAAATCTCAAACGTATAACATGACAAACACATAGCTCAAACTGAATTAATCAGTTGAGACTTAAAAGTGGCATTGTTGTTTGGGACACAATAAACAAGAATCACATATCCACACTTTCGAATAGTGGATACTATGACATATTTGATTCTATTCAAATAATGTCTACGAATCTAGTTATTGGGCAAAGTGCCTAAAACACTATTTACTTGGTAAAAGTGTAAGTGCCACTGATCTGTTATCCCTCATTCATAGAGACTTAAGTGGGCCCATATCTAGCTAGGCTAGAGGTTGATATGAATATTTCGTGACCTTTATGGATGTGGCATCGCGTTATGGTTATGTGTTTCTTTTGAAACACAAATCGGAAACTTTTAGAGTTTCGACATGAAATAGACAAACAGATCGGCTAAAGTATCAAACCGTCACGGTTAGACATGATGAAAATACTTAAGCAATAAGTTTCTCATATACTTGAAAGAGTATAGTATTCTTTCAATAAGGACTCCTCCCGGAACACGTCAGATTGACGGTGTGTCCGAACGGATAAACCAAATTTTGTTGGACATGATAAGGTTAATCATGAGTTGCTCTGAGCTACCATTTCCTTCAACGGATACGCATTAACAGTGCAGAACTTATTTTGAATAAGGTTCTATAAAAATCTATTTGACAGACTTCATATTAGATATGAACAGGAAAGAAACTGGGTTTTCTCATTCCTGATGATTTGGGAATGCTAGGCATATGTTTGGATGATGCCAAACTAAAACCCAAATCGGATAAGTGCCTAATAATGGTTATCCTTGGGAAACCAAAGTATAGTACTTATACATTTCACAAGAGAACAGTGTAATTGTTGCTCGCCATGCGGTTTTCCTAAGTGGAATACCGATATGCAGTGGTAAGTGGGAGGAAAGTAAAACTCGATGAAAATCGGAGTAATACTGTTCCAGGCACCGATTCCTTAATGGAACACAAATAGTTCATCAAGGATGAAACTATACCATAATCTTTGAATACACAAGAACCGCGTAAGTCGGAGAGAGTCAGAAAACAACCTAGGGTATGGGTTTCTGATCTCAACTCATAAAGATGTCAATCTTATTGAGGAACACGAACTGACTACGTATGAGGAACTGATACAAGGTATTGACTCCCTATTATGGCAAAGTGCCATAAAGTCCGAAATGGAATCCATGTATACCAACTATGTTTGGACACTAGTTGTTGTACCGCAAGGCATTGTGCCTATAGGTACTATATGAGTCTTCAAGGAAGACATACATGGATGGCAACCTACCAACGTACCAAGCTAGGCTTGTAGCGAAAAGGTATCGTTATCAACATTGTGTTGATTACAACAAAACCTTTTACTTGTTGCCACGGTAAAGCCATTTGGATAATGCTTGCTGATGCTGCATGTTTCATTTATGAAATATGACAGCTGAACGGAAAATCACTTTCCTGAAAAGGAAACCTTTTGGAGGATGTTTACAACATCCTGACGGTTTTATCGTACCAAAACTAGCAAACAAGGTTTGCAGGTTATTCGATCCATGGATGGATTGAAGCAAGCATAACATTCTTGGAATTATTGTTTTGATGTAATCACAATGGTATGTGATTTAATTCGAAACGAAACTGATTCTTGTGTATATAAGAAGGTTAGTGGGAGCGCACTAACAGTAAATGTCCTGAAAAATAATGATGATATGTCATTTCTTGGAAATGATAATCCCATAATATAATCGGAGAAATCTTGGCTTTCATAAGAAAATTCTCCGTAGAATTCTTGGGAGAAACAAACTTTATTATAGGAATAAAGATCTACTAGGATAGATTTAAAGTTGTTGACTAATCTCCGAGAACTCGTACATTGATAAATGTACGCGACCTGGTGTCTCAACGCTTTGAGCATACGGAGTCACAATCAGGCCAATCCAAGTGATAGTCATTGGATTGATGTTAAGAACATCCTTGAGTATCTTAGAGGAACTAAGGATGCTGTCTTATATTATGGAGAATGAGAACTTGAAGTGACTGGGTTCACAGTTGCAAGTTTCCAAATTGATAATAACGACTATAAGTTACAAAAACGGTACTATATAGTTTGAATAACGGAACAGTGAGCTGGAAATCTTCCAAGCAAGATATTGTTACCGAATAAACAACACAAGTTGATTATTGCTGCAGATGAGGCAGCAATAGAAGCCTTTTGGGTCGATAAATAATCTAATTAGATTAGATATAGTTCTGTTAGCAGCTGAGCTAGGCTACAGCGCAGGCTAAAGAATTAATGGTCTCGTCAACAATCCAGATATATACTTCGACTATTCATCTGATTCGTTCGGATCATACATAGTGGCGATGTGATGATCGTATAAATCGCATCAGATGATAATCATGCAAATCCGCTGATGAAAGCCTTTCCTCAGTAATTTGAGCGAACCGTACATAGTTCGAG
Source organism: Zanthoxylum bungeanum (assembly GCA_019454045.1). NCBI lineage: Eukaryota > Viridiplantae > Streptophyta > Magnoliopsida > Sapindales > Rutaceae > Zanthoxylum > Zanthoxylum bungeanum. The sequence continues at coordinate 163,477 of SKCR01021699.1, read as the reverse complement.
TGTAGGACACTCGAGTGACTGGCTATAGGCCAAGTGGGAGATTGTTGGACAATTATGACCCATAGCTTCACTATTTGTACAGATCATTGTGTTGTTGTACAAATTAACTATGTGACAAAGGAGATTGCTCTCTTATCATTTGTGATTAGATCACCTAGATGTATAAATGATAGGAGGTCCATATGATTTGTTCCTGGACGGAGAATGATATGAGACAGTATCAGTCCACGAAGGATAAATCATTAAATATCCCTAGTCAGAGTATTATCGAGATTGGACATCAATAAATACGTAAAAGACTAGTATTACACTTGTGCGCGTTGTGAGGGCACAACGATATAGTTCTCATATATTTGGGTATAGGATACTCATGCAAGTGTAATAGGAGGTTGTGTTTTACCGATGGTACGGGAAACAGCTTCGCTCTGGATAGACCCCCTCGGAATTCCATTGGTAGTATGACTATGTGTCTATGGAAGTCCGAAATCATGGTAGGTGTATTTGGTCTTAACCTGAGACTTGCACCGCTAATACTTGCGACAATCAATATACTTTGGTTGCGGTCGTCCAGCGATTTAACAGGTTCTGTGTACGCCTCTGCTGGGTATATTGAGAATCGTAGTGTGTTGGGTGTGATGTCAAGTCAGAAGTATCACTCCAGTCATATGGAGATGATGATCGCGCAGGGATACAGAACCGGTTCTCTTATGTACTGCAGTCATCAGGATAATATGACTAGGTCATGATTATACGATTATAGAGACTAGTTACTAGAGATCTGATATGTGCTTCGTATGGGGCAGACACATTTCCAGCCCCAGGCCTTGTACGTGACATCCGATACTGGATCGAAATACGCAATACTATGTATACTACGCCTGATATAGATCATATATTCCTATAAGGATATTTCTGGAGAATTGGGTAGGCATGGCGCTTTGCTAGAAGCCAACATTGTCTTGTAAATCGGTACAAACGTAGTACAAGGTACTTACGTGTTCGGATAGTCCGACGACTGGATTTACTGCCAACATATCCGGGGATCTCATGAGTCGCTTCCCGAAGATTCACCGATGACGTATGACTCGCACTTTATTAATCTGGGATTAATTAGATGAGAGAGAAATTATCTGGGATTAATTACGGAGATATTTTATCTGGGATAAAATATCATTTAAAGAGAGAGAACGATTAATTTGGAATTAATCGATTAAATAATATATTCGATATATTAACGAAATTGGATTTCGACGCGGAATTGAAATTAGATTTTAATTCGGGCGAACGAGTTAATTTTGAATTAATTCGTAAGCGACGTGAATAGTAATTATGCTAGGCATGATATTTAATTAAATTAGATTTAATTACGACGCAACGGAAAATTCGTTAATTTGGAATTAGCGAACTCGAGCCCGTGAGTGTTTGCGAGCGCATTCGCATTTCTAATTCGAGTGCGGCACGCAAGTCATATCAAGCGTCAATCATTAGTCACATCAAGCGTCAAATCACATGTCACTTTGAGTGATGTGACAATTTGATTGATTGATTGATTGATGGAAGTGGTTGGCATTTATGGATGATTTTTTTTTGAAAGCCAAAATAAGGAAATTGAATTTTGGAAATTCAAAAAGGTATTAGATACACTTTTTCTAACCAACCATTTCATCTCTCTCTCACACTCACTCTCCTCTCCTCTCTCCATCTTCACGCCCAAAAGGGCTGCTGTTTTCTCTTCTGGTTTGACCGAGAAATGGCAAGAAGAAATGTGATGATTTTTGTGGCAAAAATCAAAAGTGCTAGCACACATCGGAGTCTTGCAAAGGTGATAAGGAAACCCACCATTTGAAAAGCTTGGAGCTTGGACCGATTTTGGAGAGCCAAAACAGTGGACTGTTTTCATGCCACTGCCGAGCCATGGATGAGGGAAAAGCTTGAAGTTTTGTTCTTCGACACATCGCTCAACCGATCATTGTGAGTATTCCGCAACTCCTTGATGTATTCACATATTGTTTCTTGCTTGTTATTCGATCATTGGGACCGTAGAAACTCCAATATTGGTATCAGAGCATTGTTAAAAGCATGAAAGTTGATTTAGGGTAAAATTTGGGTTTAAATGATGTTTAATTGAAGTTTGATTGGATCAATTTCATGAAAATTGATTTGGAACAATTTTCCCCAAAATTTGTGGCTTGGCCGAATGGTACCCTAAATGTGGTCATGGTGACTTTTTGATTTTTGATTCATTGGATGAGTTGGAATCATTTGGGAAATGTTGATTTGTAATTCAATTGGATTGAAACCGAATTGGACATTAAAACCACTATATTGCCGAGACTTGAAGCATGGTTAATGGGTTTGATTTTTTGATAAATTGTGTTGGACACTAATTATTGAATAAGAGCATGATTAGTTGTGTAAATTGATGATTTGGAAATGTTGATTTATGTAATTAATTATGCATTACACTTTAGTTTAATTAAATTTGAAATTTGGAATTTTTTGTGTTTAATTAAATGGGCTTAAATTGGATTTGGGCTTGTAAAGTTGTTATTGGGCTTAATGGGCTTGGTTGTACCAAGTTAGGTTTAGGCTAAATTGGTTGGATCCAATTGGGCCCAAAACTGTTTCCATAAATCCCAAATGCGACTATTGGACCTTAATTATTTTAATTGGGCCTAATGGGCCTAAATTGATTTCTAGGCTTATGGGGTTACTCCTTGATTGGGCTTTGGTTATTGGGTTTGACCCAAGTTGACCAAAAGTCCACGCCTTAAAAAAATTAATTGAAAGCCCATTGGACTTTAATTAAATTAACGTTGGACGTTAATCGGGCTTTCAGACCCGTAACGATTAAATTTGGAATTTAAGTCGTAAAGGTTCGTTAATAAAGTGTAATATTTAATTTGGAATTAAATAATGAATTTGTATTAAATACATATTAAATTGGATTTAATGTTGTAGTTTAATTTAATTCAAGAATTCGTACTTTGAGTACTTATTCTCAAAAAGAGTTTGACTCGCGCAAAATCAAATCGTTGTTTGAACATTGGATGGTCATTAATTATCAGATTAATTAATTGGATTAGATTGATTGATAACATGCTTGTGTGAATACATGGTTGCGATGCATGAATAATGTATATCGGATGGATATTATATGGGTGGGGCAATTTTAGAAATTGTTGTAATAAATTTGGAATTTATTAATTGTACATGCGTGTCCAGCCTATTACCTCATTTCTCTTGTATTTCTCTTCTCACCTATTCCCCTCAATGTAAATGAGGTTTCTTTAGAAGTGTTATGTAACGGGTAGAAGTAATACATGTGCTAGCGGGAGAGAGAAAGGGAGAGATTTGATCTAGGATCAATGTGTTAAGTATCCATCCGCATATCATTATTATTTATTTATTTACGTGCCTTATTATGTGTTTAGAATGCATGTTTAAGGGTGTATGATGATGAGACCTTAACAAAGATAATAAATTGGTTGCCAATTTGCACGAGAAAAACCCTCACAAAATATTAAGCGTTTTTCCTTCCATTGAGTGATTCTTACTCAAGATCCAAGACTGACATTGGTTTGTTAGCCAAAGTCAAGGCCTTTGTCCGTCGAGGATGTATTTGAATCATGAGAGCTTTGTTCCATATCGGTGTCTTGTCCAAGTTGTGATTTGTTGGCCAAAGTTAAGATCACTTCTTGTGCATCGACATTGATTACGAAGCTTTCCAATGTCAATGGGTCACGCTTAACTGGGATCACTAAGTTTGTTGTGCCAAAGACAATACTTAGTTGATTCAGAGGGAAAAGGTTAGGTAATGTATTGGATATATTTGCATATATAAGATATATGTTTCGGACTTGGATGTCCCCTACCGGATCTAGGAATTGGATGGGATCCAATTGATCTTAGAGATCTACCTAGTTAATTATCATACAATTTGTTGGCCAAAGTCAAGATTGTGTGATATTTAACGGGATCCTAGCCCACTAGGAAACACGGTTTCTCGAGTACTCGACAGAGGGTTAGAGGCTCGCCGAAAAATAGTGGGAGGCAGGAATTAAATTTGCAATATTCGTTTAATTACTTGCCATATGCGCTCAATCACAAATCATTCGTCAAAATAAATTAAATGTTAGTTGGACTAATATTTAAATCGTTGTTTTAATAAACAGTTGGACTGTATTCAAATTATTTCAATTAATAGTTGATATTATAATTGGATTATAGTTATCAATATAATTGAATTAACATATTAAAATTATAGTTTATTATATAGTTGGACTATAGTAATCATTATAATAAATAGTATCGAAAATCGTTGATTAAATAGTTGGACTATTAGAATCAAGATAAAATTGAAAGATTATCATTTAAAACATAATCCTAGGGAAAATGTATTTAAATGGTTTATTTTTCAAATTGGGAATAAAATTTCAGGATGGTCCTGAAAACTAATAAGTTACTTTATTTGATAAAATAACATATTAGGCCTAAGCCCGGAGTTAAGCAAACAAGTAGAGCATGATCTTTGGAAGATTCATGTGATGATAACTTTAGTGCTTAATCCATTATGCTTGTCGCTTAGACTCCTTAATTTCTTATACAGAACTAAGGATTAGATCCTTAAAGTATGATAATGAAATTAAAGGATCTTCATAAATCTATACTTAGATTTTGAAATACTAAAATTGCAATACATAACTCTTGGAGAGTTAATGGCCATTCTCAATGAGACAAAGCCAAAGTTTGCAATAAGACAAGAAGCGCAAGGCGCACCTTATTTTGACATTCCGGAAGGCCAAGGCTTGGCCAAAGGCTCCTAGAGTGTGAAAAGGGCAAAGGCAAAATCATTATAATCTTCTGGGAAGACAAAGGACATATCCCAAAATGTCTGCCTAAATTATGGCAAACGGGATCACGGAAGCGTGACTGCCGTTTGGACAAAGTAGACATGAAGGAATTGAAGACGGGCAAGGCTCTGACTTCAAATATGTTTGTCATAAAATATGATCACTACTAGTATTAAAATTGGATTTTAAATACTTAGTGTGGTACATAAATATGTACTGGTGTGCAGAATCTGCTATGAGCAGGATACTGACTACAATTGAGATTAATCTACGAATCGGAAACGGGACAACTGTCGCTGTTTTAACCGTAGATACCTAATTTTAGGAACTACCCTCGGGTACGTACTTAAATTAGGAAACTGTTATAATGTAACTAGTTTGACTAGATACATTATCTCTATATCAGGGTTTAACCCGTTGCGGTATACCTTTATATTCTAGAACACTAAAGTGTTTCATTATATAAAGATGATATTGAGATAAACACATTAGATGTGAATAACAATATTTATATTTTGAATATAAATAAATCTCAAACATATAATGTGACAAACAAATAGCTCAAACTGAGTTAATCAGTTGAAACTTAATTGTGGCATTGTTGTCTGGGACACAATTAAACAAGACTCGTATATCCACACTTTCGAAGAGTGGGTACTAGGACAAATTTGATTTCATTCAAATAATATCTACGAATCTAGTTTATTGGGACCTTTACTCGGTAAAAGTGTAAGTGCCACCGATCTGTTAGCCCTTATTCATAGTGAAGTAGGTGGGCCTATGTCTAGCTAGGCTAGAAGTGGATATGAATGTTTCGTGACCTTTACGGATGTGGCATCGCGTTATGGTTATGTGTCTCTTTTGAAACACAAATCGGAAAATTTTAAAGTTTTGACACGAAATAGACAAACAGATCGGCTAAAGTATTAAACCATCACGGTAAGACCATGATGAAAATACTTAAGCAATAAGTTTCTCATATACTTGAAAGAGTATAGTATTCTTTCAATGAGGACTCCTCCCGGAACATGTCAGTTTGACGGTGTGTCCAAACAGAGTAACCGAATTTTGTTGGACATGATAAGGTTAATCATGAGTCGCTCTGAGCTACCATTTCCTTCAACAGATAAGCATTTAACAGTGCAAAACGTATTTTGAATAAGGTTCCATAAAAATCTGTTTGACAGATTTCATATTAGATATGAACAGGAAAGAAACCGGGTTTCTCATTCCTGAAAATTTTGGGAATGCTAGGCATATGTTTGGATGATACCAAACTAGAACCCAAATTGGATAAGTTCCAATTGTAGGTTATCCTAGGGAAACCAAAGTATAGTACTTATACAACTCACAAGAGAACAATTTAAATGTTGCTCGCCATGCGGTTTTCCTAAGAGGAATACCTATATGTAGTGGTAAGTGGGAGGATAGTAAAACTCGATGAAAATCGGAGTAATACTATTCATGGCACCCATTCCTTAATGGAACATGAATAGTTCATCAAGGATGAAACTATACCAATAATCTTCGAATACACAAGAACCGCGTAGATCGGAGAGAGTCAGAAAACAACCTGGGGTATGGGTTTCTGATCTCACCTCATAAAGATGTTAATCTTATTGAGGAATACCAACTGACTACGTATAAAGAAGTTATACAAGGTATCGACTCCCTATTATGGCAAAGTACCATGAATCCGAAATGGATTCCATGTATACCAACTATGTTTAGACACTAGTTATTGTACCGCAAGGCATTGTGCCTACTGGTACTATAAGTCTTCAAGGAAGACATACATGGAAGGCAACATACCAACGTACTAAGCTATGCTTGTAGCGGAAAGGTATCATTATCAACATTGTGTCGATTACGACGAAACCTTTTACATGTTGCCACGTTAAATCCATTGGATAATGCTTGCTAATGCTGCATGTTTCATTTATGAAATGTGGCAGCTGAATGCCAAAACCATTTTCCTTTATGGAAACCTTTTGGAGGATGTTTACAACATCCTGTCGGTTTTGTCGTACCAAAAGAAGCAAACAAGGTTTGCAGGTTATTCGATCCATGGTTGGATTGAAGCAAGCATTGAGTTCTTGGAATTATCGTTTTGATATAATCATAATAGTATATGATTTAATTCAAAACAAAATATTCTTGTGTATATAAGGAGGTTAGTGGGAGCGCACTGACAATAAATGTTCTATTAATAATGATGATATGTCATTTCTTGGAAATGATATTCCCATAATATAATCGGTGAAAGCTTGGCTTTCATAAGAAAATTCTCCGTAGAAATCTTGGGAGAAACAACCTTTATTCAAGGAATAAAGATCTACATGGATAGATTTAAGTTGTTAATACTCTCTGAGAACTCGTACATTGAAAAATGTACGCGACCTGGTGTCTCATACACTTTGAGCATATGGATTCACAATCAGGCGATCCATGTGATAGTCACTGGATTGATGTTAAGGACATCATTTAGTATCTTAGAGAACTAAGGATGTTGTCTTAAACTATGGAGAATGAGAACTTGAAGTGACTGGGTTCACAGTTGTAAGTTTCCAAACCGATAATAACGACTATAAGTCACAAAAATGGTACTATACAGTTTGAATAACAGAACAGTGAGCTGGAAATCTTCCAAGCAAGATGCTGTTACTGAATAACAACAAAAGCGGAATACTAATTCTGTTAGCAGCTGAGCTAGGCTACAGCGCAGGCTAAAGAATTAATGGTCTCATCAACGATCCAAATATATACTTTGACTATTCATCCGATTCGTTCGGATTATACATCGTGGCGATGTGATGATGGAATAAATCACATCAGACGATAATCATACAAATCCGCTGACGAAAGTCTTTTTCTCAGTAATTTGAGCGAACCGTACATAGTTCGGGTGTAGGACACTCGAGTGACTGGCTATAGGCCAAGTGGGAGATTGTTGGACAGTTATGACCCATAGCGTCACTATTTGTGCAGATCATGGTGATGTTGTACAAATTAACTATGTGATAAAGGAAATTACTCTTTTATCATTTGTGATTAGATCACCAAGAAGTATAAATGATGAAAGGTCGTTATGATTAGTTCATGGATTGAGATGATATGAGACAATATCAGTTCACGAAGGATTAATCATTAAATATCCCTAGTCAGAGTATTATCGAGATTGGACATCGATAATGCGTAAAAGACTAGTATTACACTTGTGCACGTTGTGAGGGCATTACGGTATAGTTCTCATATATTTGGGTATAGGATACTCATGCAAGTGTAGTAGGAGGTTGTGTTTACTGATGGTACGGGAAACAGCTTTGCTCTGGATAGACCCCTCGGAATTCCATTGGTAGTATGACTATGTGTTCTATGGAAGTCCGAAATCAGGGTAGGTGTATTTGGTCTTAACCTGATATTTGCACCGCTAATACTTACGACAATCAATATACTTTGGTTTTAGGTCGTCCATGGCTTTAACAGGTTCTGTGTACGCCTCTGCTGGGTATATTGAGAATCGTAGTGTGTTGGGTGTGATGTCAAGACGGAAGTATCACTCCAGTCATATAGAGATGATGATCGCGCAGGGATAGAGAACTGGTTCTCTAAGGGTTTCAACCATCGGGATAATATGACTTGGTCATGATTATCCGATAATAAATATACTAGTTGCTAGTAATCCGATATATGCTTCGTACGTGGCAGACATTGTACCAGCCCCAGGCCTTGCATGTGATCATCCGATACTGGATCAAAATACGCAATACTACGTATACTACGCCTGATATAGATCACATATTCCTGTAAGGATATTTCTGGAGAATTGGGTAGGCATGACGTTTTGCTAGAAGCCAACCTTGTCTTGTAAATCGGTACAAACGTAGTACCAGGTACTTACGTGTTCGGATAGTCCGACGACCGAATTTACTGCCAACATATCTGGGGATCTCATGGGTCGCTTCCCGAAGATTCACCGATGACGTATGACTCGCACTTTATTAATCTGGGATTAATTAGATGAGAGAGAAAATTAATCTGGGATTAATTGCAGAGATATTTTATCTGGGAAAATTAATCGAGTGTTTGCGAGCGCATTTCTTATTTCGAATTCGAGTACGGCACGCAAGTCACATCAAGCGTCAAATCACATGTCACTTTGAGTGATGTGACAATTTGATTGATTGATTGATTGATGGAAGTGGTTGGCATTTATGGATTGACTTTTTGAAAGCCAAAATAAGGAATTGAATTTTGGAAATTCAAAAAGGTATTAGATACATTTTTTCTAACCAACTAATTCATCTCTCTCTAACTCTCACTCTCCTCTCCTCTCTCCATCTTCACGCCCAAAAGGGCTGCTGTTTTCTCTTCTGGTTTGACCGAGAAATGGCAAGAAGAAATGTGATGATTTTGTGGCAAAAATCAAAAGTGCTAGCACACATCGGAGTCTTGCAAAGGTGATAAGGAAACCCACCCATGGGCTTGGAATACCATTTGAAAAGCTTGGAGCTTGGACCGATTTTGGAGAGCCAAAATAGTGGACTGTTTTCATGCCACTGTCGAGCCATGGAGGAGGGAAAAGCTTGAAGTTTTGTTCTTCGACGCATCGCTCAACCGATAATTGTGAGTATTCTGCAACTCCTTGATGTATTCACATATTGTTTCTTGCTTGTTATTTGATCCTTGGGACCGTAGAAACTCCAACATCCGTGTCGCGGTGTCCAGAGCTGATACATATAGAAACTTCATTTTCTCCATTCTGAAGTTTCCAGACTCCGTTTTGGTCCCCATTTATTCCTACGGACTCGAAACGAAATGTAGATTTACATAAAATATTTTAAAATACACACATGTTAGATATCCATGGTTAGACCCACTTTCGCTATGTGGGGCACCGATCCGACCCTAGGGGTTCCACACATGCCTTGACATGTTGTGCTTGCGGTTTTCTGTATAGTATTTTGGATTTGATCCTTAAATATTTAGACAACTCAATAACTGTAGTACAATATTGATATTGTATTTATGTCCTATTGATGTAGAACTTAGGTTCTACAAAATATGACTGTTTTTATCTAAAGGAAACGATTGTGTTTGTTAGACAAACTCAAATTGTAATAGCGGACCTACTCCATGTTGCCTACCTCTTTAGTGCTTGGTGAGCTCCTGAGGGTCATAGGTATTTGATACACATTTAGATGTATGATTCCATGGATTGACACTAGAGCAAATAAGAGAAATTGTTAGGGTTGTGTGCTCGGAGCGCCAATCCGGATCATATTTATCTCTGATTCATGAATACGAATAATACTTTTTTTTTCCATAATACTACTTATTTATGGTCACATCTCTTGTCTGGTATATACGTATTCGATGTGATGTCAATTAAATTGAAACTAAATTCGGTTTACTGATATGTATATATTTGACAAAGTCACTATGATTTATAACGTAGTGCGCAATTAAAATGTAGTTTGTAATTGACATTGGGAAGTGTCACTATCAGTGGTATCTTTTCAAATAAAGTTCTTGGTCAAGATTTACTAACACAGATTTTTTAGTAAAATATATTGAGACCAGTACGTGTCATATATTGAGACTTGGTCTGATGGTTTATCTCAATGAATCATGAGTCTTAGAAGACTCATATAGACGTGTAGGTATTTATTTGATAAACACTGATTGGCTCACCAAAGATTTCCTAATAGATGGTAAACCAACGTCAATAAGAATATTCTCGAGTCAAGTAGCACAATAGTCATTCGACTTGAGATACCACTGTGGATATATGATTTATCATCCACACTTTGATGGCAATCACATCATCAATCTATTTAGATTAGACCTCCACTTGTTCGTTGGGTGTGGACTCATGCTAATGATATACTGTGAGTATCATATAGAATCCATTAATTATGTGTACAAGGCATAGACATCATGCATGTGTTTGCGATCTGTTAAATCTATGGTCAAGGTACAATGCGCAATCGAGTTCCGAGTGTTATTAAGAGATCATAAATTTATAAGACGAATATATTATACCTAAGGGATTTGACTATCGTATCTATATCTTTGGTATAATATGGATAGCTTGTGACTGAGGAATTATGCATATGCAATGACCTCGACTTGCATAGTTTAGCGAGATTATCCATGGTCGTCATAATTTATGTGTGAGTGAATTATGGACACGAAATTGGATTCAGTGACTGATAAACCTGAACTTAGAGAGTCCCATAATATTAAGTGTACTATTTGAGCATTTGGCAATACGTTATGAATAATACAGATTATTCATAATACTTTATCGAATTAAATGAGTTAATTCGAATCATTTAACCATTAAACGAAATTACACAAGCTTAGGGGCATTTCAATCAATTAATAATTAATGTGTATTTGTATTTGATACAAAATTTGATTAGATAAATATTAATTAATTATCAAATGAGATTTTGACACATACCATTAATATATGTATTTTGTTATTCAGTGTAAATGAAAATACATATATATTAATAATTATATTAATTATTTATTTATATATTTAAATGTTAAATATTTTGATAATTAAATAATATCTATATTTCATAATTGTTATGTAATATGTTTAATTATTATTGGTTAATAATGGCATGACATTTAAGCTTGAAGTATTCAAATTGAGTTTGATAACTTAAAGCTTGATATTTTAATTAGATTAAATAAAAATTCCAATGACAAAAATGCCCCTATTCACGGCAAACCTGTTGGGAAGCGGCCGCGAGTACGCAGCGGAAAATTAAAAATTATGATGTCGATATCCCTTTGCCCAATACCCATTTGTTTTTATTATTCTACAAGCCTAGGCATGTTACTATATATTCTAAGCATAAAAACTCATAAAATATGCAAAGAACATAAACCTAAACATGCTAACTATCATAAGAACTCTAATTAAAATAAAGAAAGAAAAGGACTTACTTGAACCAAAGACTCATCCAGTCCTCCCTCCAATCTACAAGCTTTTCTCGAACTCAGCAAGCTCTTCCACGTTCCAAAGAGCCACCCAAGTGTGTGGCCTCCAAGGTGCACACACCAAAGCCAAAACTCAACGGCAAGACTACGCCTTGAGTACATGAGTATTTTGCCCTTGGTGCTAGCCTAGGAAAATACCTCAAAACTTTTAACTTGAGATTCCTCTAGTAAATTAGACATAAGGATCCTCAAAATCAGTGGCTTACTCTTAAACTTTAGAGTTGCTCACTTATATAAACCCAAAATATGAAAGGTTTTGGTGTAAAAAATTGTAAAGAATTCTTTGGGGTTATATAGGTGCTCCAAAGACAACAAAATTAATTAAGAATCTGACGTAGGATAAATGCTAATTAAATCTTAGCCATTGGATCTTAATATAGTGGTTTAATGAGATTATAAAACCCTAATAAGAGTTTGGGCCGAATTGGAATTCAAAACAAATAAAAAAAATTAAAAAAAAACGAAGATTTTTTTATTTTTTTTATTTTCTTATTCATTTTTCCAATTCCCAAAGTGCCCCTATTGTCATTCACCAATCTCTAAGCCACTTTGGAACCTCATAAATGATATGTTCAATAATTAAACATATTGAACCATTTATGAACAATTCCTACAACAATCATATATACTGTTAAAATTGTAATGTACACTGTTAACCATTGATTTCGATTTTGTTGTGTGTGACATTTTGGGTTCCCCTCAAGTTGGACATGAAATGAATCGTGATAATTTAATCGAACATTTTGGGTTCCCCTCAAGTTGGACATGTCAACCCACAACTTGAATACTACTCTTATAAAAAAATATTATCCGAGAAAGTGGCGATTCTCTGTTGTATCTTACAAACTTCATGTGTTTCAACAAATGACCCAATCATACCCTTATGACCGGATCTTTTGAACCGGGAAGGAGAATGTCAAAGTCATTTGATCCACACATAAGATTGTTAAGACCTCAAGTCTAAGGACTAGTCATACAATCGATACATGAAAGTTCTCACAGACGCATGGGATAAACACTCCATGTGAAAACTTTTGGCGGTCAATTCGATGGACACAGGCAACTCATGCATCCATGTGATACACCAAGTGGACGGATCTCCGCTAGTAGCCTATGAGATCGGCTATCCCACTTAAGGGCAGATCATATCATCATGCTAGTCTCTTCGTTTTGTGAACGCCCAGATTATTCACAAAACTATGACTAGGAACGTTGAGAGTAATAATTCTCATAAGGCGTGGAAGCCATCATCTTATTACTCCAAGGACTTTATTACAGTGTTTGATGATTCATATAATTTATATAAGACTCGTAAAATAAAGATTTCCATTTTATTAATTAATGAAAATATTATAAATACATGTACATATAGCCTATCCAAAAGTTCGGTATAGGGCATATCCCTAACAATCTCCCACTTGCACTATAGCCAACTAGTATGAATCTGGACACCATACTATTGGGTGTGCCTATCATGCTTTTGTTGAGTCAGCCTTTTAGTCAGAGAATCTACAAGATTATCTACTCTGGGTATTTTCTCTATAATAACTTCTTTTCTCTCAACAATCTCCCTGATGAGATGAAATTGCCTGAGTACATGTTTGGATTTCTGGTGGGACCTTGGTTCCTTTGATTGAGCAATGGCGCCCTTGTTGTCACAGTACATCATGACACCATTCTTTATCGCGGGAAGCACTTCCAGCTCCGTGATGAACTTCTTTATCCAGACTGCTTCTTTAGCTACCTCAGATGCTGCAATATACTCAGCTTCAGTGGTAGAGTCCTCTGTAGTTGACTGCTTTGAGATTTTCCAAATGACAACTCTGTCATTAATAGTAAACAGATATCCTATTTGCAATCTGCTGTCATCCCTATCGGTCTGAAAGCTTGCATCACATTAACCATTGACTTTCATCTCAGAACAATCTCTGTATGTCAAAAACACATCCTTAGTTCTTCTCAGATACTTGAGGATTGTTTTGACAGCTGCCCAGTGTTGCTCACCAGGATTTGCCTGATACCTGCTCGTTATGCTAAGAGCATAAGAGACATCACGTCTTGTACATAGCATGGCGTACATGATCGATCATATTGCTGAAGCATAAGGGATCCTACTCATACGCTCTCTATCTGAAGGAGTATGTGCACATTGCTCCTTAGATAATTTGATTCCATGACAAGTAGGTAAATTATCTCTTTTGGAATCTTCTATTTTGAATCTTTTCAAAACTTTATCTATGTACGTAGATTGAGAAAGTCCTAACAACCTCTTAGATATATTACGGTAGATCTTAATGCCGAGGATGTAGGCTACTTCTCCCAAATCTTTCATGGATAAATTCTGAGATAACCATTACTTGGTGGCTTGCATCATGGGAATATCATTCCCGATGATTAATATGTCATCGACATATAATACAAGAAATATAACAACACTCCCACTACTTTTCCTGTAAACACAAGGCTCGTCTACATTTTTGATGAAGTCAAATTCTTTGATTGTCTCATCAAATCGTATATTCCAACTTCTGGAGGCTTGCTTGAGTCCATAAATGGATCGTTTAAGCTTGCATACTTTATTATGATCATCCTTAGATGCAAACCCCTCAGATTGTGTCATATAGATTTCCTCTACGAGGTTCCCATTAAGGAAAGCTGTTTTGACATCCATCTGTCAAATCTTATAATCAAAGTGTGTAGCTAGTGCTAATAAAATTCGAATGGACTTTATCATTGCAACAGGCGAGAAGGTTTCGTCATAGTCAATTCGTTGGATTTGTCTATAACCTTTCGCCACCAACCTAGCCTTATAGGTTTGGATGTTGCCTTCTGCATCAGTTTTACGCTTGTAAATCCACTTGCAGCCTATGGGTTTTATCCCTTCAGGTGCATCCACCAAGTCCCAGACTTGATTCTGATACATAGAGTCTATTTCAGATTTCATGACCTCAAGCCACTTGACTGAATCAATGTCACGCATTGCTTCGTCATAACTGGTGGGATCGTCATTATCAATGACCTAATCATGTTCCTTATAAATATGGAAACCATATCTTTCAGGCTCATATCTTTCCCTACCATACCTTCTAAGTTCATAACCTTGTGGTTATCCGTCGCTGCCCTTTTGAGGGGCCCGGGGTTTAGTTCTATGTTAGTTTGTTCTTCTCGTACCTCATCGAGGTCAAGTCTACTCCCACTATATTTCTTGAGAAGGAATTCATTCTCTAGAAATTTAGCATTTCGTGAGACAAATGTTCTTTGTTCATTTGGGACGTAGAACACTTATGCTCTTGAGTTCAAGGCATATCCTACAAACTTACATTTAACTGCCCTATAATCCAATTTGTTAGTTTGTGTGAGCTTAACATAAGCGTCACATCCCCAAACTCTTAGATAACTGAGACTAGGACGTTCCCAGACCATAACTCATATGATGTTTGACTAACAGTCTTGGAAGGAACTTGGTTTAGTAGTAGTGTTGCAGTTTATAAAGCAAGACCCCAAAATGAAAGAGGTAGATCCGTGCCTGACATCATTGTTCGGACCATATCTAATAATGTTCCATTTCTCTTTTCGGAGACCTCATTATGCTGTGGAGTTCCTGGAGGAGTCCACTGGGAAACAATGCCATTTTCTCTCAAGTAATCTTGAAATGCGTCGCTTAAGTATTCACCACCTCGGTCAGACCATAGTGACTTAATACTTTTATTAAGATGGTTTTCTACTTCAGCTTTGAAGTCTTTGAATTTCTCAAAGGCTTCATATTTGTACCGCATAAGGTACACATACCCATATCGCGAGTGATCATCGATAAAGGTAATGAAGTAGGAGAATCCACCTCAAGCGGTGACTGACATTGGTCCGCATACATCAGAGTGTATGAGTTCTAATGTCTCCGCTACACGCTGTCATTTACCTTTGAAGGGTAATTTGGTCATTTTACCAAGTAAACAGGACTCATAAGTTCCATAAGGTTTATATTTGAAGGGTCTGAAATACCCATCCTTATGTAGCTTAGTTAATCTTGTTTCATTGATATGACCTAAGCGACTGTGCCATAGAAGTGATTCATTGAGATTATTCGAGTTAACGTTGTGTATATATTAGAGGTTGAACATTCTTTGTTAGTTTGTAAGACATAGATACCATTATTCAAAATACCATCTTCATATTTTATTTCATTGAAATAAATAGAACATTCATTATAACTTATTAGGCATTAAAAGCCTTTATTACATAAAGAAGAAATTGAAATGATGTTCTTTACTAGAGAATATACATAAACACAATCTTCTAAGTCTAAAACTAAACCATTCGACAAAACTAATGAATAAGTCCCCACGCACAATGCAGCCAGTTTTGCTCCATTACCCATGCATAAGTCAACCTCCCCATGACGGAGTCTCCTACTCTTTCTCAGGCTCTGCACATTGTTACACAAATGAGTCCCACAACCGGTGTCAAGCACCCAAGTAGAAGGTTCAGAGTTTTGAGAATATAGTTCAAGCATATACAACATACCTGAAGCATTGGGCTTCTTGGCCTCTTGGGCTTCCCTAGCTTCCTTGGCTTTCAAGGATCTGCAGTCTTTCTTCCAATGACCCTTCTTTCCACAAAAGAAACATTTCCCCTTTCTCTTTTTCTTCTCCACATTACCATTGGGCTTTAGGTGATCTGAAGCCTTGGCCTTGCCCTTATTTTTCTTTGGGCCTCGTGGCTTCATGTTCGTACCCGTAAGCATGACAGAGGTTTTAAGCTCCGATTTCAAGTTCTTATCTGCTTGCTTTATCATATTGTGCAATTCTGCTAAAGTAGCTTCTTTATTAGACAGATGAAACTGCATAATAAAGTTAGAGAAGTCTTATGGTAAGGACTGAAGAATTAGATCGTAACCTATCTCATGATCCATGATGAACCCGAGGTTGGCCAATTTTTCAATGTGGCCAATCATCTTAAGCACATGTCCACTAACAGATCATTCCTTATACCTTGTTTGGAATAAGACACATGACACTTTGAATCTCATGGTATGAATGGAAGTTGCATACAACTCCTTCAAGTGAAAGATGATGGTTTGAGCATCCATATCTTCGTGAGCTTTCTAAAGTTCGTCCGACATAGAGCCAAGCATTATGCAAACTGCTTGCTCATCATCATCGACGTGTTTCTTCCAAGCATCAAATGTATTTTGGTCAGCATCTTCTGTGGGTTCAGGGGGAAATGGTCTTTCAAGAACATATAAAATCTTTTCTTGTCGTAAGATAATTTTAAGGTTTCTAAACCAGTCATTGTAGTTGTCCCCTTTGAGCTTATGCTCATCAAGGATGAAACGAAATGATATTCTGTTTGCCATTTGAATGTTTGTGAAATATTTTAACCCACCTGTTAAGAGAGAATGTTAAAATTAGGAATATGTTTTCATTAATGTTTCATAATAACATGGGCTTTTAATATTATGAAGTTGCTCTCACTCAATTGTTTTAAATTTTAAGCAAATCGCATCAACCCTAATATGATGGATTTCTTGTGGGCAAGGATTCCATTATCATCATTTCACAACTCCGACTAGGGCCGGTCATTATAAAATACGATAATTAGGTAGGTTCCCAACCAATTTATAATATAAATCATAATTCCTTGATCATTGGGTCGGGCAATCAAACATGACATAGCTTATGCTAGTCCTTGTGGACACCCAATCTTTGCCACTAAGTTATAAGACCACACCTAAGGGTCGCTGCGTCTTATGACTCAGAAAAGTCAAACCATTGTCAATAGTACGATTTAGGGACAAATTGGTATTGGTCAGTCAGGTAAAGCATAGTCCTGCCAATACGGTTTAAGCCCTTTAGGTCTATACTTTACAATGGGAGGCAAATTTTAGACTTAAATTATTATTAAGGATTTTAGTAAGTTTAAGTGAATAACTGTCAAATGGATTCCTCCATTGAAAATTCCCCAGAGGGAGGGTGAAGCGAACTCTCTTAAATACCCTTACATCTTAGGCTCTTTATGCCTTGGTGATAGAAATAAACAATAGATCCTCCAAATTAGTCCAACAATTTAAATATGCTTTAAGGTAAGCTTTGAGTAAATGATTATCTAGATGTCTTCACAGCTTTTCCTTTTGGCTATAAAAATATAGTGAGTGAAGGAAGACACCAAATCATTATCTAACTCTAGTAATACCTTTGGTTAAATTAACTTTAGTTTGGAAATTTTTATTAACGCCTTGTGTAGGCCCTGCATTTTTGCACATAAGTCCCTATGATGAGTCTAATTTTGGAGACACTACCTTTTAAGTCACGGAGGTCACGGAAAACGGACATCGGAATGGGAAATTCAGAATAAACAAGATTCACTGTTTTCGTTCGTGCTGCGTTCGTGTATGTGTTCGAACGGCAAACAGATTGCGGACGTTCGTGCCGTATTTGAGGAGGCGTTCGAACGGTGTCGGTAATTCTGGTTTTGCTGCAAGCCTCACACCCAAGCCCAATTAACCCACCAAAGCCCATAAAACACATCCCAATTAATAAAACACATGGTGAAATCAAAACAAATCTAAAAATCACATACCAAATTAAAAAGATGCCATGCCTAATTAAAATCAATCAACCAATTATATTCCCAATCAAATATATATTATTCCTAACTTAAAATATTGTATTCCTAAACCAAGCCAATCAAATATTCAACCTTCCTAATCTAAACCAATCTTGTCTCCATCAAATCTCTTGATTTCCTTGTCCAACACCAAATCAATCCTCTATTTAATGCCAAAATCTCATTCCTTGTGAGACAAGGTGAAGCCCTAACCCTTCTCTATATAAAAAACATTAAACCAAAGCTATTCCTCTCTCTCACAGACGGCAACACCATAAAAAATACAAACCAAGACACACATAGACCACAACCAGTCCACTCACAGCCAAAACAGCCGTAACACATAAACCCTTCGACCAAATTACCAACTTCCCGCAAATCACCAGCCCTCACAAAAACAACAAAATAATAAACCCTCATCAGCCTTACACCTAGCCACCTGCCCCCCCACTCATGCAAACAGCCAAGCCCTCCATTACCCACACACTGCCACGCAAACCAGCCTGCCTGCTCCACACCATCACTCACGTAAGCCCTTCACTGCCTCACGCACAAAGCCCCCCACTCACTGCCTCACGCCACAAGCACACAACAACAGCCTCATAAACCTCCCTACAGTACCGAAAAACTACACTCCTATTAGCCCTCAAACAGCATCCCATTTTCCCCCGAAAATAGCAGCAAAATCCTCTTAAAACATTCCCTAAAAAACCTTAAAAGCAGTAACATAAAAAACAGCAACCCAAACCCCCCTAAAAAATGCAAAAACAGTCCACTAATAGACCTGAAACAGTGAGAAGAATACAGAGAAAACAGGAGCAAAATGGAGACCAAACAGCAGGAAAACAGGAGCAAATCGGAGTCAAAAGCAGCAGCAAAAGACGGAGAACGACGACTCCAAACAGTGAGACAACGAACGAGAGCAGTGAACCAGTGAACCGGAAGAGTTGCGGAGCATCCACCCTTCCAACGACCGTGTGCCGTACATCCGAGAGGTGATTTAAAAGGTTAGACCTGAGGGTACTTTTCACACTCATCTTTATTTGATTTTTGTTATTTATCTTGATTATATTTTAATTATTTGTTGAATCTTGTTTGTGTATGATGTGTGTTGTGGGTATTGGATGAATGTAAAAGTGTCGTCTCTTGTGGTATATAGGATGGAAACCCAGACATAAATTTCATAGCCGATTCCGAATGGACGGTAGTATGATCTGTACTCGGGATACAATTCCACGTACCACTTGAGTAAACGGCACATTCTTTTGTTTTATGTTGCTTTGATATTACTGTTTTTAATTCTTTGTATGCATGATTCAATCGAGCGTATGGGCTTAGTAAGTGCAATGAAAGATCCCTTATTGGGAGGGGTTAAAACCCTTTACCACGATGCTTTGCCACGCTGGTTGATGTGTGTTCGGTTGAATGCAAGATACGTTCAATTGAGCATGCTAAGCTTGACGTTATTGTCTTTATTCTTTGTATTGCATGCATCAGGTCTGTTTCCGTTCGAACGCGTTCTCGAATGCTATACGAACGCGAACCTTTTGTTTCCCGTTCGAACGCATTTTACAAACGCTACGTGAACGCACACACACTTTCTTGGTCTTATCATGCATCAGGTCTGGTTCTGTTCGAACGCGTTCTCGAACGCTATACGAACGCGAACCTTATGTTTACCGTTCGAACGCATTTTACGAACGCTACTTGAACACGCATGCATTTTGTATCATCAGGTCTGGTACCGTTCGAACGCGTTATCAAACGCTACACGAATGCGAACCTTCTGTTTACCGTTCGAACGCGTTTACGAACGCTACACGAACGCGCACACACTGAACTGAGTCTGTCTCATCATATTCATGCATAATTGCCTCTTGGTTGATCTTTCTTGTATTATGTAGTCAATCATATCATTTGTATCCCTGCATTTATCCATTCTATGTGTTCTTGGGATGATATTCAAGCATGATTAGGTTGTTAGCATGTTATTTGGTTAATATGTTCATGAGATAGTACTTAAGCATGATTAGGTTGTTCTTAGTTTTCCATATCAGATGATTGAGAAATGTTCATGAGATTGCCATGAGATGTTGCATGTTGTGCTGAACTTGTTGATGTATGCATGTGAATTTAGAAGCATGATCCTCTTGGAAATAAGCGTTACTTAAACTTGATTAAATTATTACATAAATCATTTCATTACAAGTGACATAAGTAAGGGACCATTCCGAACCCAACGGTTTGAGGTCTTCCCTTGCGAGGGGTGAGTGCGGCCTTAAATCTCATTTTCCCAGTTCACACCGGTGGCGACTCCATTATTCTCCGGTTTAGTCCCCCGTGGCTACTCCGTACTCCCGATCGGGCCGCGAGCCCGGGACAGCATGCGTCGTCCAGATCCTGTATCCCCACACCTTGGTCCCACCCCACTTGTATCTTTTATAATGTCTTTTATTATAAACAAGTGATTTATATTTATTAGCCTTAAAGGTAATAAATCTCTAAGTTCATCCCGAAATAATTACTTAGCTAAGGGATAAGCAATACACTCTCTATTTCCTTAGAAAGTCTCTAGATACTTGCACCCTAAAATAATCATGCCAATTCTAATAATATATAAAAATCATCAAGCATATGAGTTTTAATATGTTGGAATTATTTTATGCATTAAATAACTTTGATTAATATTTAATTATGATATTGTATTTTATTTTAATCAAATAAACTTACTATTCACGATTTTTTACAGATGAGTGAAATTTAAATGTAATTTCACAATTCAAATCTTAACCAAACCATGCAAAACTTGTGCCTAAAAGTAATTTCAGGGTGTTAGCTTTCCAACGAGCTTTTACACACCTAATTTAGAGTTCAAATGAGAGAGAACTAATCAAAACAAAAACAGCGCACTGATACCACTGTTGGGAAGCGGCCGCGAGTGCTCAGCGGAAAATTAAAAATTATGATGCCGCTATCCCTTTACCCAAGACCCATTTGTTTTGATTATTCTACAAGCCTAGACATGTTACTACATATTCTAAGCATAAAAACTCATAAAACATGCAAAGAACAAAAACTTAAACATGCTAACTATCATAAGAACTCTAATTAAAATAAAGAAAGAAAAAGACTTACTTGAACCGAAGACTCCTCCAGTCCTCCCTCCAATCTACAAGCTTTTCTCGAACTCAGCAAGCTCTTCCACGTTCCAAAGAGCCACCCAAGTGTGTGGCCTCTAAAGGTGCACACACCAAAGCCAAAACTCAACGGCAAGACTACGCCTTGAGTGCATGGGTATTTTACCCTTGGTGCTAGCCTAGGAAAATACCTCAAAACTTTCAACTTAAGATTCCTCTAGTCAATTAGACTTAAGGATCCTCGAAATCCATGGCTTACTCTTAAACTTTAGAGTTGCTCACTTATATAAACCCAATATATGAAAGGTTTTGGTGTAAAAATTTGTAAAGAATTCTTTGGGTTTATATAGGTGCTCCAAAAACAACAAAATTAATTAAGAATCCGATGTGGGATAAATGCTAATTAAATCTTAGCCATTGGATCTTAATATAGTGGTTTAATGAGATTATAAAACCCTAATAAGAGTTTGGGCAAAATTGAAATTCAAAACAAATAAAAAAATAAAAAAACGTAGATTTTTTTTATTTATTTTCTTATTCATTTTTCCAATTCCCAAAGTGCCCCTATCGTCATTCACCAATCCCTAAGCCACTTTGGAACCTCATAAATGATCTGTTCAATAATTAAACACATTGAACCATTTATAAACAATTCCTACAGTAATCATATATGCTGTTAAAATTGAATTGTGCACTGTTAACCATTGATTTCGACTTTGTTGTGTGTGAACTTTTGGGTTCCCCTCAAGTTGGACATGAAATGAATCGTGATAATTTAATCGAACATAAATTATCCTCTGATCAGATGGTCGTTCGATTTCAATGACCAAGGTTGACATCTAGCAACATGCCAAGGCTCCCAAATGAGAAGGAAAGATATATACCCATTCTGTATGTGATTTACATATGATACGGTCTCACCTCACTGTATCCCCACCGTTTGACCTAGGGTATGGAAAATGTCTACCTATATAGTCAAAGGTATGATGTTGATAGTGTCATGAATCATGCTAACCCAAGAATCTCACATGATTCTTCCACTGCGGCCACAGTCTCAAGCACTAATCACACATATCAACCCGTGAACTGGAATACTACTCTTATAAGAAAATATTATCCGAGAGAGTGGTGATTCTTTGTTGTATCTTTACAAACTTAATGTGTTTCAACAAATGACCCAATCATACCTTATGACCGGATCTTTTGAACCGGGGAAGGAGAATGTCAAAGTCATTTGATCCACACATAAGATTGTAAAGACCTCAAGTCTAAGGACTAGTCATACAATCGATACATGAAATTTCTCACAGACACATGGGATAAACACTCCATGTGAAAACTTTCGGCGGTCAGTTCGATGGACACGAGCAACTCATGCACCCATGTGATACACCAAGCGGACGGATCTCCGCTAGTAGCCTATGAGATCGGCTACCCCATGTAAGGGCAGATCATATCATCATGCTAGTCTCTCCGCTTTGTGAACGCCCAGATTATTCATAAAACTATGACTATGAACGTTTGAGAGTAATGATTCTCATAAGGCGTGGAAGCCATCATCTTATTACTCCATGGGCTTTATTATAGTGTTTGATGATTCATAGAATTTATGTAAGACAAGTATAATAAAGATTGCCATTTTATTAATTAATGAAAATATTGCAAATACATGTACATATAGCCCATCCACAAGTTAGGTATAGGGCATATCCCTAACAAAACCTAGTATTTAAAGGGAAATATTTTTTCTTTTACTTGGTTTATGAAAACATAGCCATCTTCAACCTTAGAAAATACACCAAAGAGAGTAGAGAGAAAAGAATCAAAGCAAGAGCAAAAACTTGAAGATTAAAGGTGATCTTTAATATTTTTCATCCTAGAAAAATATTTTATTGTTCTTGTGTGATACAAATATTGTAAAGATTCTTTTTCACTCTAAAATTTGGGGGTTTTGGATTTGGTTGATGGATTTGGTGGCTAGATGCATGTGGGAACTTATATTTATTAATATTTGTGTCATATTAATTCAGTTTTGTCATATGATGATTGGTTTCCATTCTAAAATATTATGACCATTCTTGTAATACCTAGAATTGTTCTTAATTGGTGTAGATATTAATTAGATTAATCTTGAGAAAATTGGATTTAAAGCATGAAAATTGATTATTTTCCCTGATCAGATCTGGAAAAATTTAGATTTTTGATGATGAAAAATATGTTTTTTAAATCTATTGGATGTGTATTGGGCATTAGAATAATTACTGGAAAATATTTCGAAGTGAAAATACGCGAAAACATCGAAAAATATTTACCAATGAGTTTCAGGTTTATCGGATAATGACTACCCAAACAGTGAATTGGTCACTGTTCAGGAAGTCCACGAACTGTCCAAGTATTATTGGGGCTTACCTGGACATCCCTGTGTGGTATTGGTTAGTCAGTTCCGTCGTAAACGCATTTTATGTTATTTCGCTGAAAAAAATATTTTCATAAAAGTTTCACAGTGTTTTCTAAATTAATTATATCGTTATTAGATATTGAATAAACTTTTTAGGTGAAATATGAATGAATTATTCATATAAGATATTTAATAATTTATTCGATAAGTTTAAAAATTTTAAAGTTATGATTTCGCCCGAACCACGCTTCCACTGATAACCCCAACAACCAGAAAGTTCAGAAATACAGAATCATCCATATGACGGTCATGTTACCATCGGAATCAGTTAGATCAATAGTAAAGTAGTAAAGCAAAGCATTAAATAAACCATCAAAGAAAACAAAAGCAAAATCATAAACATAGATAAAAATCGCGCACGTCCATTTTCGCATGGTACGTGTAGTTGTATCCCGAGTGGAAACCATACTATTGTCCATTTGTAATCGGCTATGGAATCTACGTCCGGGTTTCCATTCTATATACCACAGAACATGATAGCTGGATGTAGTAATTAGGTGGTCAGATTTACTGTTTGACAAGTGCATATCCGACCGGACGTACTTTATGTCCGACCGGACATGCGGCGTCAGTTCAACAAACTACAGAACTAAAAGATAAAGAGTGAAGGCCCACAGGTCTTACTTTTAGGTTTAACTTGGCTCCGAGAACACTTTTGAAAGTTTGGTTTGGCTGCTAGATCTTGTTGGAGATTAGGGATTAAGACTACTGTTTTTTTTTTTAGTTCAGTTGAAGATAATAAATAATCGATCTCATTTTCAGTGATTTTCCCTCCTTTTTATAGTGTCTAGGGTTTGGGTTAATAAAGAAAAGATCTAGTCATTTTGGAAGTTGGTTTTAATAAGGAAAGTGGAATTTGGCTAAGAAGGAAAATGATCATATCTTTCTATAAAACTGGAAACACGATACATATCTGGCCTGACTTGTAGAATGTCATGTCGAATTTGATGTTGATGGCTGGCTGGACATAGAAGACATCCGGTCGGGTTTGGGTGGATAGGTCCGGCGGATATAGATGACATCTGACTGGTTTTTGGCTATTTCTTTCTCATCAAATATTAAATCTTACAACTTTTTGAACTTTTTATATGTGTTCTCATAAGAGACTCATCATCAGGCTATGTGCAAGAATGCAGTGTCTACACATGTTATAACTTTTATATGAATACATGTGGACATATAAGATCATTAATATATCATTCTTTGATTAAGTATTCATTGAGGAGATTATACCACATGTGTCCTGATTGTTATAGCCCATACAAGGATTCTTATAAATTTATAGAATATAAGCTACGATGTGAAGGCTGATATGAGTTAGGTATTTTAAATCATTCTGGGATTTTCATATAAATATCAGATTCAAGTGATTTATATATGTACGCCGTCAAGACATCAATAAGACGCATATCAAGTTTTTCAAAAATGGCTAAACATATTAAGAATCGGAATGTGACAGTATCTATTACCAGAGAATATGTTTCATATGGCATGATCTCATTTTTCTCGTGTGAAACTTTATGCAACAAGTTGTGTTTTATATCGCACGATCTCATTTTTCTCGTTACGTTTTCCAACAAATCCCCATTTATATGTAATGGGCTTGACGAATTTTAATGTTTGGGCTATATGTCCAAATACTTCTCTTTTAGTCAAAGAAGTTAATTCTGCTTGGATTCCTTCTTCCCATTTAAGCCAATCATTTCTCAATCTATATTTTTCGATAGCTTAGGGTTCAAAATCATCATTCATGACATCAGTAGCTACTATAAATACAAATGCATTATTGATGATTATTTCCTTTCAATTCCACACAACTTGTGGGTGGGTAAATTTTTTTGATTTTTCATCATGTTGTCCCTCTTATGTGGCTTGTTCCTCTTCTGGGCCTGTTCCTTTTCATGGGGTAATGTTACTTCAGGATTTCGAGTATCCACGTGGATTATTGACTCTTTTGAGCATTTTATTCATTTATATCTCGAGCATTAGTTGTAACATAGTCCTTAATTTTTGTTTTCCTCTTTCGAGAAATTATATCTTTTAAACCAAATGGTCTACCATGTTTCTAACATGCAATAGATAGTTCATTAACTGTGTTGACGGCGGATTTTGGTCTCAGGGTAATATGGGAATATCACTCCCGAGGAAATCCTCCTTCAATAGTGAATTTGTTTGGTTATGGGGGACCAAAGGCAAACTTAGCAAAAAACAGATAAACACATCAATCAACAAGGAGTTTTAACGTGGTTCGGTGGATTTGGATCCGACCTACATCCACGGACACAAACAGGATGATACTTTTATTACTTCAACACTCTTTTCGAGTCTCTTTTTGTTTTCTACAAGTCAGAGCTTGAAGATTCAGATGATGATATTGATGCCCTCCCCTTTCAACTTCTTCTCCACTTGTTACTTTCAACTTGTCTTCATTATGCACACTCTACCCTTCTATCTATAATAATGTAGAAATCAGATTCCTTCTCCTACAAGAATTTCCTAGTTGAAACTATTCCCTTTTCCCATAAGGATTCATAGTCAAAACTATTCCCTTTTCCCATAAGGATTCCTAGTCAAAACTATTCCCTTTTCTCATAAGGATTCATAATCAAAACTACATTTACTTTCTTTATCCTACTAGGACTCTGACTCACCAGTTTTCCTCATGAAAATAGGATAACTTGTCGTCTTATCCGCAAGAATAGGGTGTCATCTTCCGGAGCACGCCTCGCCATATGCTCGGTCTTCATGAGGTCGGTCATAATGGTCATTTGAGCTGAGAATGTTGTTGTCGATCTGATAATGCCCGGTCATCCGATCTTATGTGTTCGGGTTACAGATCATAAGTGCTCGGCCCCTAACTCATGTGGTCGGGTCGGTATTAATGATCTCGATCAAGAAGGGAGTTACCCTTTTACCCCTGCTGTGCTGCTTAAATATCATAGTGCCTAAAAAACACCATCAACAAACTGTCTTCTGAATATATTGTTCTATAGGAACAATCACATAGGCTTATGTATTTACAACTTGTATATGATTGGTTACTTTTGTTTCATCTATAAATGCATATGGTAATTGATTTGCAATTCCTTGCAAATGAATTATTTTTCGCATTTCATTTTCATATTAATTGGTGTGAGGGTCTAAATGAGACAAAATATTCATTTTTCATAAAATTATGTTTCTCATTTCATAAGGCATTTTTCCCCTTTAATGGTGGAAAAATTGTCTCATCAAATCATAATCCGTAAAACATACGTTGAATAGATCACTCGTCAAAGGTTCAAGATATCTGATAATTGAAGGTGAGTAAATCCAATATAAATCCCAAAATGTAATTGAGGCCGTATCTTAGTACGTCGTGGAGGTGCAATAAGAACTTATACAACACAATCAAAAGTGCGTAAATGAGAAATATCTCGTTGATGACTAAGCACAAGTTGTGATGGAGAATATTGATGGTATATAGAAGGTCTAAAGAGAATTAATACTACAACATGTAAGATAACATAACCCCATATAGATATTGATAATTGCATGGTAAAAGTAAAGTTTGTGCATTTGATTGGAGTTGCTTAATCAATGATTTTGCTAATCCATGTTTATTTGGACATGTGGAACAAAATGTTCTATATCAAAATCAATTGATGTACAATAGTCATCAAATGTCTTTGATGTAAACTCACTAGTATTATCAAGACATATAGTCTTAATGGGATAATCAAGAAATTATGCCCTTAATTTGATAATTTGTGAAAGTAATCGTGCTAACACAACATTACGCGTGGACAAACAAACATGTGACCATCACACAAATTCTTCAATTAAAACCATAAAATATTGGAATGGTCCACTGGATAGATGAATTGGCCCGCAAATATCTCCTTGAATTATTTCGAAAAATGATGGAGACTCAATACTAATTTTACAGGGGAAGGTCTAACCATAAGTTTTCCTTGTTAGAAAGCAGTGAAAGTAATCTCATTTGATAGTAAAATCTTTTAGTTTTTTAATAGACGTCCATGAGAATTTTTTATAATTCTACGCATCATTGTGGATCTCGGATGGCCAAGGCGGTCATGCCATAACATAATCATTTTTGGATTAATGAATTTCTGGTTCATTACTATGTAGCTTCCTATTTCATTTATTTTTATTTAATATAATTCAAAAGACAAAGCTGAATCTTTTCTAATATACATTTCTTGCTTGAGCTATTTGTTGTAATGTAAAGATATTCTATATTATTTTCACTCAAGGTCTTAATATGATATCCATTTCAACGTATATCTTTGAAACTTATCAAGTATAAAATTATAGTTCTTCTGAAGCCTTTAATTAGGTCTATAGGATCTGATAAAGTATTTACTTTAGATTCATACAAAGTTAATTTCGAAAAGTATTTCTTTTGTTGAAGAATAGTATGGGTAGTTGCATTGTCAGCTAGACATAAATCAATGGCTTTCTTTTCCAAAATTGACAATTCATTTCTTAAGTCTATAGCCTTCTAGAAAAATAAAAATTTATATTTACATCGTTGTCCTCGAAGAAGTCAGAAATATCAAGATGAGTTAGATCTTCAGAATTTGGATAATTAATGAAATTGGTTTCCATATTCTTTCATAAGCCTTCACGAGATGCCTGGTAGATCTACCAAATGTTCGGCTTCTTTACAAATACTTGACCAATACCTCACTATTATGCAAATTTGTGTTCCTAAGGGTTTATGATCATTGCGGGGGTGTTATCCACGCCCTCGACCACATTCCCTACCACGTCTATTACTACCTTTATAAATTCTTGACTAATGCCCCACTATTCCGCAATAATTACATTTGTCATTATTCTTAGTAGGCCTACTTTTTTAAACTTTGCCCATCAATTTTCTGTAAACATTCCATTTCTTATGACCATGTTTGTTATTATTTTATGATCTTGAGGGTTTATGATCATTATAGAGATGATATCTACGGCCTCGACCACGTCCCCTACAATGTCCATTACTATCTTTTGTGTTAGCATTAGCTTCTGGGAATGACATTGAACTAGTTAGATGAGATTCATAATTCTTCAGTAGAAGTTAATTGTTTTGTTATACAAGAATGAGACATGTAAAAAGCTCTGAATATCTAGTGAACCGGTGGCTTTCACGATACTACTGCTGCAAGATTATATTGGATGAATGGAATGTGGAGAAAGTCTTCTCTAATATATCATATTCAGTAATAGTTTCACCACACAATTTCAGTTGTGAGGTGATATTTAACATATAATATTGAGTTCACTGATAGAGCTAAAGTTATGTAATCTCAAGAACTTCTAGTTGTGTTTTGCTTCGGGGAGGAAAATATCCATATGATGTTCATATTTTTCTCACAGGCAATCTCATAATTGTTGGGATGTATGCCATAGAGCTACATATGATGTAAACGGCTTTATGTGTTTTGAAATAAAATGATGCATTATTCATTTATCAAAGTGTTTGTTTAATTTTCGCGTATTATAAATTATCTTGAATACCTTAGATTACTTATGTACCTTCAAACTTAGTGTATAAGTGTCATACACAAGAGGATTTAAATCTGAAGTTAGTAATCTTAAATAGTCCGTAGAGAGCAAATAAAGTGGGTACTTTGTTTGTGGTTTATCTATAGCTGCGGTCCATTCTATATTTGTATGGCGACCTTGATCTGAGATCGTCCATGTAGAGACATGAGAATGAAGGCACCTTGTATGATGTGATCATATAGGACTGGACCCAGATGGAAATGACATTCTTTTAATATCCATTAAATAAAGAAAGTCATTTCGATCTACTAGATGGTCATATATGGATTAATCTTAATCCTGAGTGTACTACGAACTCCTGCATGGCAGGCTATGTCCTTTGATTTACAAAGGTGAGGTTGGTGTAGCAGTCCCGACCAATAGCTACGTACTTTGGGGGCATGGTCTGTTGTGTAGCTGGGAACGTTTTCGCAGACATGAAGTTCATTCATTCTTGCGAGAAGTAGAAGATTATCTTTCTTAAGGGTTGATTCAGTGCTTAAACGATTTGAGCGCTCAAGTCTTTTTATTACGAATAGAAAGATTAAAATTCATAATCGTTATGAATAAATCGTTCATTAGAGAATCAATGGTACTTAAGGTAAAAATAATTAGAGTGCAACTTCGGATTTTTAGTGGAATAACCTGGAGTTAATAATTTGGAATATTTAATTAAGAGCTTAATTAATATTTCGAGATTATTGGAGCTCGGAACCGTAGGTCCATTTGGTCCCCGTGTTAGCTCGATTTACTATAGCGGATTTAATATAATTGGATAGTCCAATTGTATACTCACATATGTATAAATATTATAAATATGATTAATAATATTATTTGTCACACTTGGAACTATATATTAAAAGTTAATATATGGTTTATATAATAAATGATTATATGATAATTGTTTATTATTTATTATTAAATTATATTGGGTTTTGGAAACCCTTTGAATGAAGGCTAATATTGGAATTCCAAAATTGGGTTTTGGAAACCCTTTGAATTGAATTTGGAAGTTACACCTTTATGAAAGGTAGTAATTCTTTGATTTTGTAACATATATTTTAATTATGGAATTAAATATTTAATGTTACAAAATTATCTATTATTCCTAGTATTGGCCGAATTTCAAAGGAAAAGGTGGGGAAGAGTTTTTGGAAAATAAACATCTTAAATTGGATGTTACAACTCTTAAAGAGAATTTTAAATTATCATTAAGATGATGATTATGTAATATTGGATGTTACAAAATTATTGAAAAATATACCCCTTGGCCGAATTTCACACATGGAGAAATATGAAGGGTTTTTGTTTTATTTTGTAAAATTAAACCCTAAGTATAAAAAGGAAAATATGATTTTTCTTTTGGCTAAGCCTCTCATTCTAACCCTAGCCACCTTTGTTCTTCTTCCAAATCCTCTCAATTGTTGAGAAAGAAAAACAAGAACAAAAGAAAAATCAAAAACAAAAACAAAAGTTGTTTGTGTGACTTAATCCCTAAACCGTTAGAGATTATTTTATGAGTCTTGCACACACAAGTATTCGTTGGTAACGAGACATAGCACGGAAGACTTTGTGGTATCGAACTTTATTTCATCTTCATCTTATTTTCTTGTTCACGGCAGTGAGGCTAAATATTGCTCACCGCCGCCCCTTTAGTTGGTGAAACGGAACCCGGTTTGGTTTCTTTTTAATCCACAATTTTTGGGGAACATTTAGTGGTGCTTTGGGGCTGTGTTGGGGCTGTTTTCAAGTGAAAATCAGAACCAAAACACAGCCACTGTCCACGCAATTTCAGGGGCTGTTCGGGAGTGTGTTGGGCGCATTCCGGGTGCTAGACCAGTCCGGTTTTGTGTTGTTGTTTGAGGGCTGTTTCGGGGCTAAAATTTGGCTTAAAACAGTAGAAAAATTTCAGTGGTATTGCTGGTTCCATTCGGCATTCAAATGAGAAGGGCATAAAATTTTTCAAGTCCGATCCGTGTGCTTAAGACGTTTCCGATGTGCGAGGTAAGCGTTTCCTACAATAATGTGAATGGATCTTCTATCTTCAAATATAATGTCTTCAGACTCTCATGTAAATGATGACGAAGAAAAACCATTGCTATTTTCTTTTCTTTAGGAAATAAATGATTTTCTCTTAATATTGTTCCTTCCAAGCCCATATCTTGAAGGTGCATTTTTTCATCGAGGTCTAAAAAAAAAATAGTTGCTCCTGTTAACCTTCAGGGAAAGAATTTGCAAGTTTTCATGATTTTCCATTTTAAATAATGCTATTTACATATGAAAAGAAAAATAAAAATTAGTTGTCATAACATATAGATAAAAATAACACATAAATAGCTATAATGTAAAAAAAATTATTGGTGTGGGATTTCGGGTTCATATATAATATTTTGTTGATCTAGAACTTAAGGTTCCGATATTATTTAGAACTTTAGATTCTAAAATTAAAATTGTATTCCGGAATTTCAAATTTGGACTAATGAGATCAATGTTTAGAACTTCAGATTCTATTTGTAGGTTGTAATAATAATCCTTTGCCATTTTTGCAAACTTTGTATTGCAATTATATAATAATGCAATGTAAAAAAAAAAAAAAAAAAGATAAAGTTCATAATATATAATCACAAAGATTAGATCAACAAATATATCACGATAATAATAACAAATATATTAAATGAGTCATTTAGCATCTTCAAAGTTATGTGATAAACTACTATTTCCGGAGATGAGGTGATGAAGATGAAGATGAACTAGTTTTTTATGTGGAAAATTTATTATAATGATAACCATATAGCATATTTTTAAGATTAGTGTTGACGGCTGATTTTGG
Organism: Zanthoxylum bungeanum; assembly: GCA_019454045.1. Lineage (NCBI taxonomy): Eukaryota > Viridiplantae > Streptophyta > Magnoliopsida > Sapindales > Rutaceae > Zanthoxylum > Zanthoxylum bungeanum. The sequence goes on along the minus strand of SKCR01021699.1, from coordinate 131,032 downwards.
TCTCCGGGCAATATGGAAATATTACTCCCGAGACAATCCTCCTTCAATAGTGAATTTGTTTGGTTATGGGGGACCAAAAGCAAACTTAGCAAAAGACAGATAAATACGCCAATTGACAAGGAGATTTAACGTGGTTCGGCGGATCTTGGTCCGACCTACGTCCACGGGCACAAAAAGGATGATACTTTTATTACTCAAACTCGCTTCTCAGCTCTGCTTCTTATTTTTTACAAGTCTGATGGTAATGATTCTGATGATGATTCTTAATGCTCTCCCCTTTCAACTTCTTCTCCACTTGTTACTTTCAACTTGTCTTCATTATGCACACTCTACCCTTCTATCTATAATAGTGTAGAAATCAGATTCCTTCTCCTACAAGAATTTCCTAGTTGAAACTATTCCCTTTTCCCATAAGGATTCATAGTCAAAACTATTCCCTTTTCCCATAAGGATTCCTAGTCAAAACTATTCCCTTTTCTCATAAGGATTCATAATCAAAACTACATTTACTTTCTTTATCCTACTAGGACTCTGACTCACCAGTTTTCCTCATGAAAATAGGATAACTTGTCGTCTTATCCGCAAGAATAGGGTGTCATCTTCCGGAGCACGCCTCGCCATATGCTCGGTCTTCATGAGGTCGGTCATAATGGTCATTTGAGCTGAGAATGCTGTTGTCGATCTGATAATGCCCGGTCATCCGATCTTATGTGTTCGGGTTACAGATCATAAGTGTTCGGCCCCTAACTCATGTGGTCGGGTCGGTATTAATGATCTCGATCAAGAAGGGAGTTACCCTTTTACCCCTGCTGTGCTGCTTAAATATCATAGTGCCTAAAAAACACCATCAACAATTAGTAACCTCGTGCTGATAATGTGTGGTCAATAAATGCAAGACGTCTCCAAGGGGTGAAACCCAACGATTTGAGCTTTGAGACCTTATCTTTAAAGTCTCAATTCAAGCTCTGGATAGCACCCTTGTAAGAACTTGAGACAATATCAGTACGTGAGATTTTTCTGATATTAAAAAAATAAAAATAAATGCAAGACATAAACATAAGTAAATAAATGAGAGATTAAATAGATACCACACGCACATGTATATATTATTTTCGTCAGTTTTTCAAATACACTACAAGGAAGTGCAATGGCCTTTTTACAGTGGTTCTAACCACCTCCCCGAACCAATCAGTACATACCTTTTGCTTAGGCAACCAAAATACACTCCTTAAATTACAAATAAAATTTTACTTAGTGTCCAATTTTAATGGTGCTATTGACACATGTTCAAATAAGAAGAAAATATGTGACTAATCTCTCATTCTACCAAACCTTAGCATTCTTATTCTTATTTTTCTCTCAAGGGTTGAGACAAAAAAAAAAAAAAAAAACAAAGAAGAAAAACATTGTGTGACTTTTGATCTCTATAGTGTTTAGGGATTTGTTTTTGTGGGTGAAGCTCACACTTCTCATTATTGGTTGCGAGTCATAGCACGGAAAACTTTTTGAAATTTGACGAAAAATTATTTTCTTTTCTTTCTTGAACCTATCGGCAAAGAGTAGAAAAATCTACTCATTGTCGCCACTTTACATACCTTGTTGGTGTTTCGTTTTATTGTGTTTTCGTGAATAATTTTTTGGGAACACAAAGGACTGTTCTATGGATGTTTTGGAATGATTATTTTGTCAAAAATAGTGGCAGAAAAATTAAAAAACAGCTAGCACAAAACAATGAGCTGTGTGCGGGTAACGAATAGTTTCGGTGTGTAAAATAGTCTAGTTTTTAAACTATTATTCGGGGATTGTTCGGGGGTTGTTCAGGACTAGAAAATTCATCAAAACATAAGCAAACAAGTCCAATAGACCTGGACAGTTTCGGTTAAGATGGGGCGAAGGCAAAAAAAATTTCAAGGTCGATCTCGGTGCCTAACACGCTTTCGTTGCGTGGGAAATCATTTTCTACAAGTTGAGCCTATGAGAAGACCTAAATGGTAGGCTAAAGAAAGCCTTGCTGTCGATAGCCTTGCATTTAAGAATCTATCAATCCAGTAGATCACATGTTGCCTGAAATTGATATGTCCACTGGAATATCCATGTCGACTAGGGTTCTAATATTTGGAACTCATATTGATTGAGATTTGGTAACAGCACATGGTGTCATTTGGGCTATATGAAGGCCATGAGACATAATCCCATACGAGTTTAATGCGTGGGCATGTTGGATGCCAATATTCATCATTTGGGCTTCTGGAGAAACCCTAGTGTCGACTAAGATGCAATGTCGTTTGGGTCTTCAGCCTAAATTTTGCCTGTACAACAACATATTCAAAGTATTGTTTTGATAATTTTGAATTGGAACATGTATTTCAATATTTAAGAGAGACAAAATTCATTAATATATTTTCTCTCTATTATTATATTTAACATACTAACATGAAACTTTAGATCTCGTAAAAAGATATCTATCACCTACAAATAAATTACATAAATTTGTGTGTATAGACTGACGTGACATGAAATAAATGATCACTTAAAATACAAAAAAAAAATACATGGGGTCAGCTGGGTATAAAATCTTGTGTCTCTATATCTGAAAGTCATAAAACTTTTAAAAGAACATCTTTGAAAACTGGATGGTTCTATAAAGTAAGAAACCTCATTTGTCAGAAAATATCGAAATCAACTGTGAGTAAAAGTGAATTCGAAACCTGTGGTAGTATACAAGATCAAGTAGTGTTGAAATCCAATATACAAAATTCCAATCTCACAATCTGTTGGAAATCAATTCTTTTATAAAAACTATATAGTCTGGTAGAATGATCATCATGAAAAGCTCCATAAAACTAAATGAAATCAATTTCAAATTGATGGATTTCATAACTAGTGAAATCAAAAACTCGCAAACTCTGGAAAACTATAAAAACTCTTGTGTAAACTTTTGAATTTGGAAAACTGTAAAAGTTTGTGTAAACCTTTAAATCTCTATAGTTAAAAATCGCATAAAACTTTCTGAAAATCCTTTTATCTAAAAAATTTAAAATTTGCTGTAAAAACTTGGTGATTACGGGCATTACATATCGTCATCCCTCTAAGCACCTATCTAAAAAACCTCTGTAAAAAAATTAATATTTAGGGACGTTACGTATCATTGTCCTCTATGACTCTGAAATTAAGATCATGAGCCTTACGTATCGCCGTCTCCCTTGTCTCGAATCTAGATCTGAACTGGAGTCTAGTGGCTTTACATATCATCGTCCCCTTAATCTTGAATTTTTATTTGTCCATGTGCATATGGTCTCTTTAGTATGCAAAATCACAACAACCACATAAATATGTATGTTATGTGATGCAATTCAATGCAATGCAATGTCACCATCCATATTCAAGTCAGCACAACCAACCACAATTAACCACATGTTGATGACATCCCAGTCATCTAGTTCACACAAGTGGGCCCGTGCCTTATCTCATCAAACACATCTGTATGCAACATTTCACACATAGCATCAACATATTAATACATCTCATACAACTGGATCTACACTCGGATCAAAACTGTTTCGGCCCAAAAATAAAATTAAAATCTATTTGGAAATATTTCTGAAAATGTTTCTAAAACTCATATACTAAAGTTTAGCTTTGTCTGAAAACGTACTAAACTTTAAATCTGGATCACAACTGGCAATGTAAGTTTCCGAAACATATAACATCAAATTCTCAACCATATGACAAACATCAACATATCATCATCATCATACATCAAACACACCCATGACACACATACTCCGATATGGAGTTCGAAACACTATTAGAATAACTACATGTTACCGTACCAAATTTTGATTCCCAATACTGGGATATTCATAGCTATGCCGTCATCATAGTCAAAATCAGCTACATAACTTAAGTATCTATATCTGGTAGACACGTGTTGGAGTTTCTATAGGTCCCAAGATCAAAACTCAAGCATGAATCATAAGTGAATACAACGACGGAAGTGCGGAATACTTACATCGAGCGGTTGAGCAACGCGGAAGCAACACAAAATCTGATTTCTTCACTGGTTTGGGCGTGAGCAGTCCACTGTCACAGCTCACTGCAGATTCGGTTTTCATCATCAAAACAAGCTCCAAGCTTCGTCGTAGTGATTCCCGGCTCATGGGTAAGCTTCCCTATCACCTTCGCATTGATCCCGGAGTGTGCTAGCACTCTTGTTTTGCCACAAAACGCACTTGCTTCCCTCCATTTTTGCTTCTTAAATTCGGCAGTTCACTGCCTCACATGAACAACAAAAACGTGAGTGATGAGAGGAAGAAGAAGAGGAGAGAGAGGAGGGAAATGTGTCTCACAGTTTTGTGTGTGTAATTTGTGTATCTAATACACATGAATTTCATTTGAAATTCATTTCACACACATTTGGCTTTAATTGCCAACCACACACATCACTCATCACATCACTCAAGTCACATCAATTAATCAAGTCACATCACTCAAAGTGATTTGACGCTTGATTTGACGTGCCGCACTCGAATTCGAAATATGAATGCGCTCGCAAATAATCTCGGGCTCGGGTTCGCTAATTCCAAATTAACGAATTTTCCTTTGCGTCGTAATTAAATGATTACGCCTAGCGAAATCACTATTCACGTCGCTAACGAATTAATTCTAAATTAATTCGCTCGCCCGAATTAAAATCTAATTTTAATTCCGCGTCGAAATCCAATTTCGTTTAATATATCAAATATATTAATTAATCGATTAATTCCAAATTAATCAATCTCTCTCTTTTAATTGATATTTTATCCCAGATAAAATATCTATGTAATTAATCCCAGATTAATTTTCTCTCTCATCATATTAATCCCAGATTAATAAAAGTGCGAGTCATACGTCATCGGTGAATCTTTGGGAAGCGACCCATGAGATCCCCGGATATGTTGGCAGTCAAATCGGTCATCGGACTATCCGAACACGTGAGTACCAAGTACTACGTTTTACCGATTTACTAGACAAGGTTGGCTTCAAGCACCAAGTCTTCCCAATTCTCCGGACATATTCTTATAAGAATATTTAAGATCTGTATCAAGCGTAGTATACCAATTGTATTGTGTATATCGGCCCAATATCGGATAGTCACGTGCTAGGGCTGGGGCTGGATAAGTGTCTGCCCCGTCTGAAGCACATGTCGGATGTCTGGTAACATAGTCTCTATAATCGGATATTCATGACCTGGTCACAATATCCCGATTGGTTGCGCAACACTCAAGAGCACTAGTACCGTATCCTGCGTGACATCATCTCCACTATGACTGAAGTGATACTTCCGTCTTGACATCACACCCAATACACTACGACTCTCTGATAAACCCAGAAGTGGTGTACGCAGAACCGGTTAAAGCCCTGTACCACCAAGACCAAAGTCTATCGATTATCGTAAGTATTAGCGATGTAAGTCTCAGGTTAAGACTATACACACCTACCTTGATTTCGGCCTCCCATAGACACATAGTCATAATACCAATGGGATTCCGAGGGGTCTATCCAGAGCGAAGCTGTTTCCCGTACCATCGGTGAAACACGACCTCCTATCGCACTTGCATAAGTATCTGATACTTATATATATGAGAACTATGCCGTTGTGCCCTCACAACGCACACAAGTGCAATACTAGCCTATTCCGCATTATCGATGTCCAGTCTCGATAATACTCCGGCTAGGGATATTTAATGATTAATCCTTCGGGGACTGATACTTTCTCATATCATTCTCAGTCCAGAAACTAATCACAGGGACCTCTCTTCATTTATATATCTATGGTGATCTAATCACAAATGATGAGAGTGCAATTTCCTTGTCACATAGTTAATTTGCTACAACAACACAATGATCTGTGCAAATAGTGACGCTATGGGTCATTTTGTCCAACAACACGTTCCAATTATCGATCTATTACACATAAAACTTTATCTATTTATATTATTTGTTATAAATCATTCAGATATGTACACACATACTTATATGTATATACATATATTTTTATATCACATATCGTTATTCTACTCGGCTTACATCTATACCATTCCTGGAATCTTCAATTCACATTTCTAAGAATTCGTAACTATTCATTCTAGTTTAAGTGCGCACACACCGTGTATTTACAACTAATCCGCTTAATACAATGTTTACTCAAGGCAATTCAACGGTGAGGTACTTTCCTGGGGTCCCATGCTATTCTTTCCTTACTTCATCTGTAAAACAAAACATGAATGGTTAGGATCGTTAAATTGCGGAAAAATTAATGGAATAGCATAAAATTCCTGATCTCCTTAAAGTACCCAAATCAAGTCCGTTTTAGACGACTTCAGTTTCATTACTCTCAACACATCAAGTACAACATAGTCAAAGGCATACATATTTCTCCAATACTAAAAAACTTCATATTAATTTTATCAGTAATTATATATATATATATATATATATATATCTATATTATAAAGCACAATGGTGTTGGAGGAAAGAGAGTGCATCCAACGGCTCTCTTTATGTGGCTTAATTAACGGCTCAGATCATTTCATTGGTAATTGGAGGAAAGAGAGTGAATTGATTGATGGAAATGGTCAAAATTTTCAAATTTTCAAATTAAAAAAATAGAAGTTAAAATAAAATCATTTAATTTTGTAACAACATGCCGTAGGCACGGGCCAAATACTGTAACACCGTGCCGTAGGCACGGGCATCATTTATTAAAAAATAAAATCATTTAATTCTGTAACACCGTGCCGTAGGTACGGGCCAAATACTGTAACACCGTGCCGTAGGCACGGGTAAAAACTAGTATATATATATAAGTTAAACATTTTTAAACCTCACTATTAGTCACGTGGTTGCTTACTATTAAATTCTATTAAATAAGAAACATATTATAATAAAAATGTATTAAATTGTAAAAATTAAAAAATCTCTAAAATTAATTTTATTATTAAAAATTAAAATTAGAACCTATAATAATTAAAAACATAATCTTTTATTAAAATAAGAAACATATTAATTTTTGGGATCGGACTCGAGTTTTTTTATCCCAAAATCGGGCCGGAATGAGCTCGGATTTTTTTCTCAAAGCCCAATAATACTTCATGGTCAGGGCTGAACCCGCCGTACCAAATTCAAATTTTTTTTGCACATTCACGCAAAAACACTCGTCTTAATTTATGTAGCCTTCCCTCCGACCTAAACACAGTCTTACTCGTTAGAAAATCACGAATCTCGATTGAAATCTCTCCCGTTTAGTTCGGAGAGCTGATCCCGTTTAGTCCGGGATTCGGGATGATTAGCGTGTTTTCATGCGAAAGAAACAGAAGAAAGAAAAAGAAAGCAAAAGTGAGTTGAGGAAACTGTGTTGTGTTTGGTGCTGCTGCTAGCCAGGCTCTCAAAAACGAAAAAAAAAAGTGTTTTTGTTGTTTTCTGAAAACACTGTTTTGCTTATTCAGAAACAAGGTTTTGCGCTCATCAATTTCTAGGGTTTTGTTTGATTTTGTGCTTCCAATTTTAAACATTTTCTTTTTTAGTCATTGAAGTATTCGAAGAAAAGCTTAGCTGGTAAAATAATAATATATTATTATATTTATGTGCGTGTATATTCTTTTGTTTTATCTGTTGAGAAAAATTTTACAGTAGAAAATATTTTGTTGGGTTTGGCTTTTTTTTAATAATGTTGTGTGTTTGAAATTATTTTCTTGCAGTTTCTAGGCAACCAAACAGAGTTTACTTAAATAATTTTTACATCATAGTTGGAAACTGATCCAAATTCGGATTTTATACTTTTTGCAGGGCAAAATCTGGTTGTGGGTTCTAATCAATGGTTCAGGTTTGAAATTTGAGTTGTTTTAGTTGTGAAAGATTCAACAATCAAATCCAGCAAAATAAAAAAGCTACAACATTTTATATAGTTCATAAGCCTTTCCCTATTGTCGTTGAATGATTTGATGAGTCTTTGGCCGGACACTGAGACAACTGAATCTACTTTGGGCATATATTTTTTACCCATTTGTGCGCTTCGATCTCATTTTGTCCTTTGGTTTAGCTGCTTCGTTCACCTCTTTTGACTCATTGATTTGAAGGATCAAAAGCAATATACCAGTGAAATATATAGTGAGGTTCACTTTTGGCTTTGTTTGTTTGTTTGTGTTTGCGGGAATATTCATCAGAACTGAGGTTAAAAGACTGCATTTCTTGCTTTCTAAGCCAAAAGGGTATCTAGATCTTCAAGATTGCAGCCTCCATTTGGGGAACTATATAGAAAGATGAGCTGGTGAACTTGGTTTCTGTCATTTGTGTGGTTCTTGAGGGATTCATGTGAATCAGTTCACAGGGTTTTGTCTTTTCTGAAAATTTTTGTCTCTACAATTGCTGGAGTGGAACGATTGACATGGTGGGGGCACACACCAATAATGCAGGATATGCTCATTTGTGTTTAAAAAAACGTTTTTTTTAGCTTCTGTCAATCTTATTGGGATAATGGCTGTTGAGTACTGAATGTCTATCAAGAAAAAGAAGTTTAAAAGAAATTCTCTATGGCAACGAGACGAGAAGTGAAACAAGGGAAGCAGGAGAAAGGTAGTTCCGATGTGGCAGAGAAGGTGGTTGTTGCTGTTAAGGCATCGAAGGAGATTCCTAAGACTGCCCTTGTTTGGGCTTTGACTCATGTTGTTCAACCTGGGGATTGCATTACTCTGCTTGTGGTCGTTCCTTCACATGGTTCTGGTACCTATTTTTCTTGCCTCTTGTTGATTTTTTTGTTACTTTGCTTCATAATGTTTGAGTGAAGAACAGTTAATGATGTTGGTTTTGATGCTTTGCTTGTTTCATTTTGACATTGATCGTGCATTTTTTCTACAGCCTTATTCTATTTGACCTAATTTTAAATTATTTAAACAATATTTCCAATTAAAATGAGCTTCCTCTGGGGTCAAAGTTTGGGAAAGCGTTTTGTCTAATCCTCCTGCCGGCCAATTTTGTTACAGTTGCATTGCTGAAAACTGGAACTTTTTATTTGGTGGAGAGTAATATCTGTTTACAGTTTTATGTTTTGGATAGTCGGGTCTGAGCTGTGTGTGGCTATGTTGCAAGTTTTTCAGTTGATAGTGGCATACAAATCCAAGATCCTTTCCTCCCTGAAAATTATTTTGTATTCTAGGCATGGGAGAGGAATTTTGCTGCATATTAACCATCTATAGGACTTTTTATGTGATGACATATAATTCATTTTGGGAACTGATCAAGTGTGGTTGAGGTTGTGAAAAAACCTTCTTTTAAATGCCTGGTTTTATTTGTTAGTTTTTATTCCTGATTTTGTAAATCCGTTGCTGTAACTCACTAACTTGTTGTTTGCTGCAATTCTCTAGGTAGAAGATTTTGGGCTTTCCCCAGATTTTCTGGTCACCAGAAGTCTCATTCAGGAACAAATTCAGAGCAGAGGTGTGATATTACAGATTCCTGCTCTCAAATGATCCTTCGGCTTCATGATGTTTACGATTCAAACAAGGTTTGCTCCGAGATATGTGATTATTTATTTAAATAATATACCTCCTTCCTGATTGCTGATTCATTTGATTAATACTGACTTTGTTTTGCAGATTAATTTCAAGATTAAAATTGTTTCGGGATCACCTTGTGGAGCAGTGGCTGCAGAGTCGAAGAAGGCTCAAGCCAGTTGGGTTGTATTAGACAAGTAATATACCAATTTTCTTTTCTTATTATTGAGAGCACATTTCAGATGTAGGATTAACCATAAGTATTATGGATTATTGCGAGTATTTGTTAGCTTTAATTTATGGATCTTCTGTTTGTATTTGCATACTTCTATTCACAGGCAGCTTAAACATGAAGAAAAGCGATGCATGGAGCTGCAATGCAACATAGTGGTCATGAAGCGTTCACAGGCTAAAGTTCTTCGCTTGAATTTGGTTGGAACATCCAAGAGAGATGGTGAAGTGGCCTGTTCATTACCTTCTGACCCAGATGAATCATCTGAAAAGGATCCAAAGAACAAGGATAGTTCTTTGGATTCCATTAGGGGGCCTGTTGTGACTCCAACGAGTAGTCTGGAGATGGGCTCGCCATTTACTGCTACTGAAGCAGGAACTTCATCAGTGTCAAGCTCAGATCCTGGAACTTCACCATTTTTTATCGCAGAAATTATTGGAGATTTGAAGAAGGAATCATTTGTCATTAGGGAAGATCGGATTCTTGAAGACTCTAGTTCAGACACAGACAGTGAAAATTTGTCTCTGTCATCGGCCAGCATGAGGTTCCAACCGTGGATGATAGAGTTTCTTAGATCTCATCATAAATCCTCACACCACATGGAAGAAGAATGCTTTAGAAGAACTAATAATAAGACTCAAGCATCAACAACTAAAGCTTTGCTAGAGAAGTTCTCTAGGCTTGATCGAGATGCTGGAGTTGGAATGCCAAGCTATAGGACTGATATGGAATTCAGTGGAAACATTAGAGAAGCAGTATCACTATCCAGACGTGTGCCTTCTGGCCCCCCTCCATTGTGCTCAATTTGTCAACATAAGGCGCCGGTATTTGGCAAGCCGCCAAGGTGGTTCAGCTATGCTGAGTTGGAGCTTGCTACCGGTGGTTTTTCACAAGCCAATTTCTTGGCAGAAGGTGGATTTGGATCTGTTCATAGGGGGGTACTACTCGATGGCCAGGCAGTTGCTGTCAAGCAACACAAATTGGCTAGTTCTCAAGGGGATCTTGAGTTTTGCTCAGAAGTGGAAGTTCTGAGCTGTGCTCAGCAAAGAAATGTCGTTCTGTTAATTGGATTCTGTATCGAGGACAGGAGGAGGTTACTGGTTTATGAATATATTTGCAATGGATCTCTGGATTCTCATCTATATGGTAATTTCAATACCTCATTAGAAAATGTGCTTATCGTTATCTGACACAAATGCACTGAATAATGTGATACAGAAAATGTGCTTATCGTTTTCTGACACAAATGCACTGAATAATGTCACACGTCCGGTAAATGGTGTTTATATAGGTTGATTGGCATGCACATTAGCTGTAGTTGGTGAGTCGTGCTCGGATACGCAGTTCAAGGACATTTCAATGGTCTTTTGGGCACCGTCTTGACTATTGTACCTAAAATCAGTAAATTCTAGGTGCATTACCTAAACTGTTCTGCCAGTTCGTTGTAATTAATTCCAGACAGTGCTAAAACTTGACAAGTCAAGCTTCTCTGTTGTTAAAAGATCCATTACTATATTTATCATCACTGTCTTTTTATTCATGGTTAGCATCAAAGTGAATGAGCAATAAGTGTGGATATTAATTCAGGACTTCATCAAGAGCCTTTAGAATGGTCTGCACGTCAAAAGATTGCCGTGGGAGCTGCTCGAGGTCTGCGATATCTTCATGAAGAATGCAGAGTGGGCTGCATTGTGCACCGTGACATGCGACCAAATAACATCCTTCTCACCCATGATTTTGAACCATTGGTATGAATACCTCAATTTCATTTTCTCTGGTCTCGAAATTTTAAATCTACCTGTTGTTTTGTCCTCCTTGATCATTGCATCCTTTGGGATAAATCAGAAAACTTTCAGTGTTCTATTTCAAGATGCTTGAATTACTAGATGTGGTGGTCTAAATTTAGCATTTCTTTTGCTAGGTTGGGGATTTTGGCTTGGCTAGGTGGCAGCCTGATGGTGACAAGGGTGTGGAAACAAGAGTAATTGGAACATTTGGGTAATCTTGAATGACAGCTTTTGCTTTTAACTTCTATCATCCTTGTGCAAGTATAAACTTAAATTAGGTTCTGCTGCTCTGTAGGTATTTGGCTCCAGAATATACTCAAAGCAGCCAGATTACAGAAAAAGCTGATGTCTATTCATTTGGTGTGGTATTAGTTGAGCTTGTTACTGGACGAAAAGCAGTAGACCTTCACCGGCCAAAGGGCCAACAGTTTCTCACTGAATGGGTATGCTCTAGAGATTTCTACTTATTATCTGGTTATCAATTTTGAATTTTAAAATGTTATAATGTGTGATTTAATCTGTATAATACATGGGAAACACTTTGCTAAAAAAATGAAACTGAAACAAGTATCCTTGATTTGTTTTTTGTGCACTTTCATCTGGAATAGGCACGTCCACTCCTCGAAGAATATGCTATCGATGAACTGGTTGACCCAAGGCTGGGGAGTCACTATTCTGAACATGAAGTCTTTTGCATGCTTCATGCTGCATCTTTGTGTATAAGGCGCGATCCTCATTCCAGGCCCCGAATATCACAGGTAAAAAGAAACTTCGATTGTAAGCAGTCAAATTTGTTTGAGATTTGGCAATTATATTCTGTTAGGAATAATTTTTAGATCCTTTCTTTTGCTTAGGTGCTTCGCATATTAGAAGGTGACATGGTCATGGACAATTACATTTCAACACCCGGGTATGATGTTGGCAGCCGGAGTGGACGTATTTGGGTTGATCAGCATCAGCAACTACCTTACAACGGTCCCTTGCCGAATGAGGTTTTTGGAAGGATTCAGTGGGAAGCTATCTCTTGATTCACTGAAGCCAGCCTTCTGGGAAATGGACAAGGCCAGAAGGACTACCTGTGAAAATGATTTGTAAAGAGCTTTACCCCTTGTATCAACATGCAACTTATGCTAAGTACGTATTTGTTCCCTTTTATATTTCCTCTTAATTTTACACCCGGTTCTTTCTATTTTCGCCCAATGCTCACCCATTTTCATTTTGCTTGTTTATAGTGGTGATAGGGATTTAGAAAAACAGAGGAAGCTGATAGTATCATGTTCTATCTCATTTATGCTTTTTGGCTAAATCAATGGAAGTCTTCTCAGGATTATGCCTCTCTCCTGGGCAGTTTAATGAGAAGTCGGTAGCAAATGGCTCAAAGAGTGATTTGTGATTAATCAGAAATATTCAGGATTAATTGAAAATTAATCGAGAGGGTAAAGTTAATATTTGATATGACTGGGAATAAAAAATATTCATGACTCATCTTTCAGTATTTATAAAATTTTATGATGAAAAAATATTAAAGAATCATGAAATTGAAAGAGATGATTAAAATGTTTAAATAAGAAAAGGAAAAGAAAAAGAATGAGGAAAAGAAGATATGAGTTTTTCAGTATTTTCAAAAAATCGAAAATCAGCGATTAACCGACTTAAAATTGATGATTTTCAGCAAAAAAAAAAAAATTACATCAATGATTTTCAAACAAAACGAATCGGCACAATATCGATCGATGATCGATCAAACCGCTTAGCCTCTCTCTCTTCCAAATTTCAATTGGGGGTCCAAAATTGCAGCTTGGCAGGACTAATTCTAATTATTGGGGCCAGACAGTTACCTTGGACCTTTTCATAGGGGCAAGATGCAGTGAGATTCCTCAGTGCCTATGAAAGTTGGCTATCTACTCATTCCTTATCCCCAGGGCTAGTAAATCTGTGCATCATAATCATGAGATTGCATCCTGAAACTGAAATTTTGATTCATAAGAGCATCAAAATTTAAGATAGGACTTGTATTTTCTGATCTTTTTGAAATGCTTTAAGCACTTGTTTTTCACCTTTAATTTTCTCGCATTTCAATTTTCTGTTAGAACTAATCTTTTAAAATCGACGCCCATCATATTCAGTTGAGTGACTTCGCGGATCTTATCTTCAGGTACCGACTCTTCCCAGGCCACTCTGCCTGCAACAATAGTCAAGAAGCCACACCTATATCGATCTCATTCTCGGCATGCTACGTTTGATCATATACTCGGCGTGGTATGTACTGTGATACTAATTATTACAAATCCATAAATAGAAAAAATCTTTTAAAATCGGTTTGTAACGAGAGGGAGCCCATGAAGTTACGTTCTCACTTATATTGTTCTATGCATGAGATGCTAACATTTTTCAACTATTGCGTGGGAATGGGACAGAATCAAGGGTCTCATATGGTTAAAAAAAATGCTCGTCAAACTGCAACCCAAATGGGTGAAGACGGTGAGAAAATAGCATATAAAGTATGTAGTTCTGTTTGTAATTTTTTTCTTAACAACCACAAATTATGTAACTTCGATTTCTATTTTGTCACTCAAATATCATTTTTCATTGATTAACAGATCAATAAAATAATTTGAAGAAGTTCTAATTAAAATGATATTATTTGGTTGGGTAATGCTATGATACCCAATGGTATCAAATACCATTGGGTTGAAAGTTGCATGTTCAATGCAACTTTGAGCATTGAACATGCAACTTCTACCAATAAACATGCAATTGATTTCATGTTTTAAAAAATTTCATGTTTGATCAAGCTTCATTCACCTCGGTATGCCGACCCAAGGAACGAAGCTGGAACCATAATTATTTTGTGCTTAAGGGTATGTGACGTATGCCTAGTTGAAAAGATAAGCTTCTAGAATGCTAATGATGATTGTGAGAAAAACAACGGTTCCCATTGGAAGTAGCCTCTGCCAGCCACTATAGGGTGGTGCGGTGGCAGGAAAGTAGTAGAGCGGAGCTGCCATAGGCCGGTGCAGTGACAGTAAAATAGGCTAAGCTAATTGGCTGAATTATGGGTAGTTGGGGAGAGTTGCAATAACAATGATGATAATGTGATATGAGCTGACATCATAGGCGATGGAATAGTGAATTTGGAAACCTACATAAAGGAGTTGAAGTTTCGGATTCAATGAGGGTTCTAAAGAATGCTAGAGTTTTTTGGAGAGCAAATCTCGCACCTTAAAACTTGTAAAAGAGCTAAGAGCTTCTAAATTAGTGATAGAAAGAGAAAATTGGTCGGCACCTGACCAATTGAGAGAATTGTAGCAGGCTTGTGAAAAATCAATGTGTTATTTACTCTTTGTAAGAACACCACCGCGCTTGTAGCTCGTGTTGGTCACCCCAATAAGGTAATAAAATATCATGTTTCTCTCATGGACGTATGTTGAAGTCACTCTCCGCTGAACCATGTAACTCATTGTCTTTATGATTTATCTGTTTACATGTTAAGTTTGCTTTGGTTTCATACTAACCAAACAAATTCACTGTCGATTAAGGTTTGTTTGAGGGGTTGATTTCCCAAATTATCCTTGGAATGAAAAACAGCCGTCAACAGTTGTCATCGTCTGTGGGGAAGCAGTACAAAAGCAGCAAACACATTAAGACGATGGCAGAAGATGAAAACTACAGAGCTTCTGAGACTTCAACGACGAAATTGATGGAATAGATGGAAGAAATCTTGCGGGAGGAAAGGGAAAATGCTCGGAAGGAGTGAGAGACAACCCAATTGGATGGTATGTCTTGTCAATACGGAGATAAATGAATTCTTATTATTTTGCCCAATATCGTCATTATTATGAGAGTATAAGTGGTCGAAAATTAGGTCGTTCTGGTAAAACATTAGATATAGTATGATGAGTTGACGTAGTCACCCAATACCATCATTATTGTGATAATGTACTTACGAAGCTCATAGTGCACATTGATAAGTATACACCTGAAACACATCATAATCGAATACCGTCTTTATTTTGAGGATAAGAAAAAGATCAGGACCAAACTTAGGAGTTTATGAATGTCAATACCGTTATTATTGTGAGGATGGAGTAAATTTAATGGGATCCATTTCCCTATAGTATATTTTGATTGTTAAATTTCTATTTTTTCATTAAGGAAGATTACAGAATTACGTAAAGTAGTAAGATGGCACTAATAGATTTAAAATCCATAATCGTATTAGTGTTTTTATATTGAATTGAAAATATTATGCTAGTGTTTAATTATTATCTTGTAGATGGCTGTCGTAAATCCATTAGTGCGACTTTTAGATTCTAATAAATTGAAAGGAGCCGAAAATTACTTTGAGTGGGAAATGAACATTCGTCTTGTCTTGGAGTCAGAATAATTGAGCTATGTGATGCTCAATCCATTATCTGTCGAAATCGATCCTGATTCCACTCCCGAAGAGCGGGAGACATTTGAAAAATGGAAGGATGATAACCTGAGGGTAAAATCCTATATTTTAGGATCGATGGTTCCAGATTTGCTCAGACAATACATAGAAGTACCTGATGTTTGAAGCATTATGAGAACACTAAATGAGTTATTCGAATCAAAACAAGAAATTGAAATATATCAGAGATCTAAAAAATAATTTCATGCTACGCTCAAGGATGGGTGAGTTGATAAGTGGTAATTATATCACTATTTTCCACTCATTTGACCTAATATTTTGTATAGTTTCTTGAGTTTTGTGAATATTGTGATGTGTTTTGTGTTATTTTGTAGATAAATAAAGTTTCAGGACTCTCTGGAGGTGATTTGGGGCAAAACAGTGAAAAACGGGAAAAAAATGGTAAAAATGTAATTCGGCGCGTCGCGACGCGCAACCTGCGTCACGACCTTTAACGTGCACCGGGAGCCTGCTAAAATGCACCTGGATACGTGTCAAAATCTGAGAAGTTTGATCTTGCTAACGTGCGCCAGATCTTGATAAAGTGCGCCGGATCCTGCTAAAGTGTGTCGTGCCACGTGTCAACATCACAACCAATCTACTAACATGCGCACTGCCACGTGTCACCATCACATGCTGCCGATAATCCACATTGCCACATTAGCACAATTATTGAGTTAATCATCCAATCTGCCACGTGTCAGCATTCTATTGGGCCGACAGATTCCTTATCGCCACGTCAGCAGATAAGAGATCAAAGCAACCAATCATTGTGTGCCCGTGGCGCGTCGCGACGCGCAATGGTCATGCGTCGCGACACGCTAAGGCAAATTTTGTCTAAAAATTGCAAACGATTTCATTTCATTTGGTGTGCTTTCCTTTGGGTCTTTATAGGCTTTAAAAGGATTGCATCTATTTTGTAAATATTTCTATTATTTAAATTAAGTATTTTTACTTTTAATTTTAATTTCAGTATTTTTACTTTCAGTACTTTTACTTTCAGCACTTTTACTTTCAGCACTTTACTTTTCAGCACTTTACTTTCAGTACTTTACTTTCAGCACTTTTACTTTCAGTACTTTACTTTCAGCACTTTTAATTTCAGTAATTTACTTTCAGTAATTTTAATTATGCATTTTTACTTTCAGTGATTATTTTTATTTATTTTCTTTTTATTTCTTTTATGTTCAGTAGTTAATTTACTGCTGGGGTAAGGGTGAAACTTTTTACTATTATAATTTAGATTAATCTCCCTCAATTATAATATATAAACTAGTTAAAACCTGACTTAATGAGGATACCGTCATATTGGTCGGTTGGTAATTATTGAAATTGGTTTTAACCTGACTAAATTGGATACCGCCATATTGGTCGGTTGGTAATTAATTATAAATTTGACTTAATCAGGATACCGCCTATATGGCTGGTTGGTAATTATCACACAAAATTTATATATTATAATAAGGGAGACTTCTAAATTAGAAATAGTAAAGGTAGATTAATCTCACCTAAATTATAATATGGAAATTGTAATTTAATATGGATTAAAAGTTGACACCGCCTTAATGGCTGATTTTAATTATGTAACATAATGTGACACCGCTTATAGGACGGTCTTTAGGTGACAGATGATTACCGCCTATATGGCTGGTTTATGGATAAATAATAACACCGCCTTTATGGTTGGTTCAACTTAATTGGGTAATACTGGAAATTTCCATATTATAATAAAGTGAGATTTCTAAAGGTGGATCTCTTAACCCCCAATATTTTATTTTTATTCTAGGGAAGTGATGAAACACAATATTAACTAGCTTAATAATTGATTTAATTTTATATTGGGTAATTCTTTAGTTTGTTTATTGAGTCTTAAGTTTAATGCTTCTTGTTGCCTGATCACCAATAAGATTGATATGGTAAACTTAAAATGAACTTGGAAAAGAGATTTTAGGTTTCAGCCTTGGATTCAATAGCTCACGATCTTCCTTGAGGATATATAACTCTTTAATAGATTTCCTTACAGGATAGGAATATACCTGTCGGGCGTGGGTAGCCATAATTGGATCTTGAACTTAATGAATTCAGATAACCTGGTTAACATAGGAATATGATTAATTGGGTTATACTGAGTATTTGTGTCTGACCATCGGAAGAGGCTTTTACATAATTTCGTGTTCCAGGTTAGCAAACTAATTTATTACACATATATAAGAGAATCAATTCATCTTTTGAATAATATTGTGTGGAGTCACAACCCTCGGTATTTTGTGTCTTTTGTTATTTTCCTTAATATTTTCTTTTTTATTTTTATTTATTTAGCAAATCCACATTCAACCAACCAATCAAGCAATCATTCTCTTCTTCCTATAATTAGATACCTGTAAATAAATAGAATAAACAATTAATAACAATAGTAGAAATTAAGTCCTCGTGGGATCGAAATTTTTATACTACTTGAACAATACGTGCGCTTGCGTTATACGTGTGTGATTGCACCAGTCAAGTTTTTGGCACCGTTGCCGGAGACTTATTTTTCTTGAGTTATTAATTTTGAAGCTATCTAAATTACTTGTATCTAATTTTCTTTATTTTTATCTGAAATTTTTATTTCTTTCTTTTCTTTTTCAGGTGGTTGACATGGATATTTATTGGGAGATTGAAAGATTACGAGCTTTACTAGAAGAAGATACACCCCAAATCTGGGAGCAACAGTCCGGTTTTCTAAGGCCTGTCGTCCAGCCCAACAATTATCACTGGATGTCAGAACCAAGCAATACTACATTTGCTCAACAAAATGTAATGGGGAGATGTGAAATATGCGATGGTAACCACCCGAGCGATCAATGCATATACCTTTCAGGGTGGCAGAATTATCAGAATCATTCAAGGTATGAAGAGCCAACATATTTCACAGAACCATCATATTCTCCATCTTATCCACCATCCAACTACGATCTTCATCAAGAACCAGATGTTGGACAGTTATGACCCATAGCGTCACTATTTGTACAGATCATGGTGTTGTTGTACAAATTAACTATGTGACAAAGGAGATTCCTCTTTTATCATTTGTGATTAGATCACCAAGTTGTATAAATGATAGGAGGTCCTTATGATTTGTTCCTGGATTGAGATGATATGAGACAGTATCAGTCCACGAAGGATAAATCATTAAATATCCCTAGTCAGAGTATTATCGAGATTGAACATCGATAAATGTGTAAAAGACTAGTATTACACTTGTGCGTGTTGTGAGGGCATAACGACATAGTTCTCATATATTTGGGTATATGATACTCATGTAAGTGTAATAGGAGGTTGTGTTTTATCGATGGTACGAGAAACAGCTTCGCTCTGGATAGACCCCATCGGAATTCCATTGATAGTATGACTATATGTCTATGGAAGTCCGAAATCAGGGTAGGTGTATTTGGTCTTAACCTGAGACTTGCACCGCTAATACTTGCGACAATCAATATACTTTGGTTTTGGTCGTCCAGGGCTTTAACAGGTTCTGTGTATGCCTCTGCTGGGTATATTGAGAATCGTAGTGTGTTGGATGTGATGTCAATATGGAAGTATCACTCCAGTCATATGGAGATGATGGTCACGTAGGATACGGTACTGGTTCTCTTATGTACTGCAGTCATCAGGATAAAATGATGAGGTCATGTTTATCCGATTATAGAGACTAGTTACCAGAGATCCGATATGTGCTTCGTACGGGGCATACACAATTCCAGCCCCAGGCCTAGCATGTGACATCCGATACTGGATCGAAATACGCAATACTACGTATACTACGCCTGATATAGATCACTATATTCCTGTAAGGATATTTCTAGAGAATTGGGTAGGCATGACGCTTTGCTAGAAGCCAACCTTGTCTTGTAAATCAGTACAAACGTAGTACTAGGTACTTACGTGTTCGGATAGTCCGACGACCGAATTTACTGCCAACATATCCGGGGATCTCATGGGTCGCTTCCCGAAGATTCACCGATGACGTATGACTCGCACTTTAATTAATATGAGATTAATTAGATGAGATAGAAAATTAATATGGGATTAATTACAGAGATATTTTATCTGGGATAAAATATCAATTAAAGAGAGAAAACGATTAATTTGGAATTAATCGATAAAATAATATATTCGATATATTATACGAAATTGGATTTCGACGCGGAATTGAAATTAGATTTTAATTCGGGCGAACGAATTAATTTAGAATCAATTCGTTAGCAATGTGAATAGTGATTTCGCTAGGCATAATCATTTAATTACGTCGCAATGGAAAATTCGTTAATTTGGAATTAGCGAACCCGAGCCCCGGAGTGTTTGCGAGCGCATTAGCATTTCGAATTCGAGTACGGCACGCAAGTCACATCAAGCGTCAAATCGCTAGTCACATCAAGCGTCAAATCATTAGTCACTTTGAGTGATGTGACAACTTGTCACTTGATTGATTGAGTAATGTGACTTGATGGAAGAGGTTGGAAAGCTTTTTGAAAGCTTGATTGACATATATTATTGTTTTATATGTTTGGTATATGGTGAATTGATTTTAGAAATCAATTATCTAATACACATTATCCATCTCTCTCTCTCATTGGTTCACGGTTTGGAGCCAAAAATTGCTCATTCTTCTCTCTCGGCCAACAGGCCATTTTTCTTCTGTTTTCTTTTCTGGTTGGACCGAAAATGAAGAGGAAGAAAAAAGTGAAATTTGTGGTAAATTTCTTGAGTGCTAGCACACATAGGAGCCATACAAAGGTGATAGGGAACTCACTTCATGAGCATGGAATCACCATGACAAAGCTTGGAGCTTGGAGCTTGGACCAAAGCCGAAAATGGAGCACCAAATTTCAGTGGACTGCTGAGCTTGACAGAGGGCAGAAAATGTTTCTTTGTTGTCCACCGCATCGCTCAACCGCTCGATGTAAGTATTCCGTAACTTCCTCGTGTATTCGCACTTATGTTTTAGGCTTGTTAATCGATCCTCGGGACCGTAGAACTCCAACACCAGAACCATCAGAGGAATATCATGTGATTGACATGCTCAGAGATTGGATCAAGAAACAAGACGAAAGGATGGATACAATGCTTGAAACATTCCAAAATCAATTTTAAGGTATTCAGAGGCAAACAGCATCCATTCAGAGAATGACAGATCAAGCGAGACAATTAACAAAAAATCAGAGTTACATACCTCAAGGAGCATTTCCAGATGAAACTGGCAAAGCCTTCGAGTACCAAGCAGTCCATGATGACACCTTAACAGTGGATGAGGTTGAGCAGTATAAAGAACTAGATGTATCGGTTCAGGAGTCCAAACCAGCAAAGTCTTTTTTTGATTTTTATTATTCGGACTCTGACGAAGATCAAGAAGCAGAGTTGTTTGTACCAACTGCACCAAAAGGTGAGGATGAAACTTTCCATCCTCAAAATGAAGATCTTGGAGCATGCTTTGCACTGATGTATGAAGAAGAGCTACTTGAGCCAATCATATCAGAGGATGAAGACCTAAAATCAGACATATCTTTACATCCTCAGGTTGACATTTATGGATCAGGCATTTCACAGATGACAGATGAAGAGCTGAATGAAGAAATCCTAAAATACATATGGGAAGAAAATGTGGAGCAAGAAGCAGAGAAAATGGAGGAGCAAATTAAAGATCTTGAGCATTCAAGAGAAACATCATTGTTTTGGGGAGTACAAATCAAAGATGTCGCCCAGAAGCTTGACAGAATGGAATTTTCATTCCAAATCAAGCACCATACAAGACCTCCTGATTTTTTTTTCTTTATTTTCAGAAATCACTGGAGCGATAAAGATTAAAAAGATTGCACGAGCATTGAATGAGATAAAATTCTTTTTACCACCTTACCGTTAGAAGAGACCCTTCAAAAGCAACGCTCACGGGATCGTCTTTAATCGGACATCCAAAACCACGCTGAAACCTCATTGATAGATGGATTTCAGTCACGTCTGACTGAAGAGGAAAACTTTAGCGCTAGTAGGTGTTGGACAATTATGACCAATAACGTCACTATTTGTACAGATCATGGTGTTGTTGTACAAATTAACTATGTGACAAAGAGATTGCACTCTTATCATTTGTGATTAGATCACCTAGATGTATAAATGATAGGAGGTCCATATGATTAGTTCCTGGATTGAGATGATATGAGACAGTATCAGTCCATGAAGGATTAATCATTAAATATCCCTAGTCGTAGTATTATCGAGACTGGACATCGATAATGTGGAATAGACTAGTATTACACTTGTGCGTGTTATGTGAGATCATAACGGCATAGTTCTCATATATTTGGGTATAGGATACTCATGCAAGTGTAATAGGAGGTTGTGTTTTACCGATGGTACGGAAAACAACTTCGCTCTGGATAGACCCCTCAGAATTCCATTGGTAGTATGACTATGTGTCTATGGAAGTCCGAAATCAGGGTAGGTGTATTTGGTCTTAACCTGAGACTTGCACCGCTAATACTTGCGACACTCGGTATGCTTTAGTTTTGGTCGTCCAGGGCTTTAACCGGTTCTGTGTACGCCTCTGCTAGGTATATTAAGAATCGTAGTGTATTGGGTGTGATGTCAAGACGGAAGTATCACTCCAGTCATAGTGGAGATGATGTCACGTAGGATACGGTACTAGTGCTCTTAAGTACTGCAATCATCGGGATATTATGACTAGCTCATGTATATCCGATAATAGAGACTAGTTACCAGACATCCGACATGTGCTTCGTACGGGGCAGACACATTCCAGCCCCAGGCCTAGCACGTGACATTCGATACTGGATCGCAATACGCAATACTACGTATACTACGCCTGACATAGATTATATATTCCAGTAAGAATATTTCTGGAGAATTGGGTAGGCACGGTGCTTTGCTAGAAGCCAACCATGTCTTGTAAATCGGTAAGCACGTGGTACGAGGTACGCACGTATTCGGATAATCCGATGACCGTATTTACTGCCAACATATCCAGGGATCTCTTGGGTCGGTTCCCAAAGATTCACCGATGACAGTTGATTTAATTAGAATTAATCTGGGATTAATTAAGAGAGATAATTAATATGAGATTAATTAAGAGAGAGAAAATTAATCTGGGATTAATTGAGGTATTATTTAATCTGGGATTAAATGTGTTCGGAAGAGAGAGAACGGATTAATTTGGAATTAATCGATAAAATAAATTTAATAGTTAAATTTGATTTTTCTATTTAATTTATTCGTATGGGCTAAAATTAATATATTGGATATATTAATATGAATTGGATTTCATTACGGAATTAAAGTCGGACTTTAATACGAACGAACGAATTAATTTAGAATTAATTCATAAACGACATTCGTAATATATTTGCGAGGCATCGTTATTTAATTAAATTAGATTTAATTATTTAGCGACGAAAGTTCGTTTAATCGGATTAAACGGAACCGAGCCGCGGCAAATGTTCGTAGAGACATTTGAATTTTGAATTTAAATGCGGGGCCCACTTCACATGTGGTAGTTGGGAGGGTAGTTGGCATTTATGCCAAGCCACCCACCATCCAACTACCTTGGAATGGTTTTGGTGAAACCATTTACCCAACTACCTTGTTTAGGTAAAAAGGTAAATTGGTTTTACCTAAAACTCTTCTCTCTCTCTCTTCACTTGTGTATGCATCACACAAAAACACACTTGGAACACATTTTGGAAAATGAAAACCCTAGAAGCCTCCATTTGGGCGTGAGCTTCATCCTTCCCTCTCTTTGATTTTGTTGCAAAATAAAAAAAGCTAGCACTTGGAGAAATCAACTAAGGTGATAGCGAAACTACTTCAAGAGTTGGAATCATCACTTAAAGCTTGGATCTTGGAGATCTCTTCTAAAAATTTTAAAGCTCAAATCCGTTCATTGTAAGTATATTCCGCAACTTATTTTGAATTTATGAACACCTTTACATGCTTATTAGATCATTGGCATATTCTAGGAACACTAACAATGGTATCGGAGCCAATTTTAAGCATGAAAATTTTAGGGTTCATGAGACTAAAATTTGGGGCTTTTGTGTTTTGAGCATGATTTCTTCAAATTGATGTTTTGAGCATGCTTAGATTATGTTAACTTAGAGTTGTGCATGATTAGATTTGAGAAAAATTGATTGGATCAAATTTTTTATTTTTCCTTAGTGTGGCCGAAACTAGCATGCAGTCCACTGCAGTTTTATTTTTTTTTGTAACATGAAATGATGTGTTTAAATGCATGTTTAAATGTTGATTGTTGGTTTGATT
This sequence comes from Zanthoxylum bungeanum, assembly GCA_019454045.1. Taxonomy (NCBI): domain Eukaryota; kingdom Viridiplantae; phylum Streptophyta; class Magnoliopsida; order Sapindales; family Rutaceae; genus Zanthoxylum; species Zanthoxylum bungeanum. The sequence continues at coordinate 106,738 of SKCR01021699.1, read as the reverse complement.
GGATTGGAATCAAAGTCAATAAAGTTTATGTTATAATCAAAGAGCATGTTGAGCATGAAATGATGAATTTTGGATTCAATTTATGTTGAGCATGAAATGATGTGTTTTGGCTTCAATTTGTGTTAAGCATAAATTGATGGATTAAACATGATTAATTAAGTTAATTGGTATTTTGGAAATATTGAGTTTAATTAATTAATCATGGCTAATACACTTTAATTAAAGTAATTGGGATATTTGGAATATTATAATTATGTTAATAAGCCTTTAATTAAGAATTGGGCTAAAAGTGTGTATTTGGGCTTAATGGGTTTGTTTTGACTAAGTTTGGTTTTGGACTTTTGGATTGGATCCAATTGGGCCCAAAACCAATTCCATAAAGTCCAAATACATCACTTGACCCTTTAAAGAATTTAATTGGGCCTAATGGGCCTAAATTGATTTGTTGGCAATAGGGTGATTCCTATTGGGCCTTGGCATTTTGGGTTTGACCCATTATGGCCAAAGCCCATGACTTAAGAATTAATTAAAAGCCCATTGGACTTTAATTAAAATGACATTGGATGTTATTGGGCCTTTGAGACCCATTAAGATTGGATTTGGAATCCAAGTCTTTGAGGCTTATAAATAAGTGTAAATATTTAATTTGGAATTAAATTGGAGTTAGTATTGAATACAAATAAATTGGATTTAAAGTTGTAGATCAATATAATTCAAGAATACTTACTTTGAGTATTTATTCTTAAACGAGTTGGACTCATGCAAATCAAATCGTTGTTTGAACATTGGATGGTCATTAATTCAAAGATTAATTAATTGGATTAGATTGATTGAATAACATGATTTGTATGAATACATGAATGTGTTGTATGAATAATGTATATCAGATGGATATTAGAAGGGCGAGGGCAATTTTGGAAATTGTAATAAATTTAGAATTTATTTAAATTGGACCTGCGTGTCCAGCCTTTTATCTCTTTTCTCATTGTATTTCTCTTCTCACCTATTCCCCTCAATGTAAATGAGATTTCTTTATTGTATTAAGTAATTGGGTAGAAGTTAGAATAGTTCTAGCCGGGGAGAGGAAATAGAGTGATTTGTTCTAGGAACAATTTGTGACATATCCATCCGCATATCATTATTAATTAATTTATTTATACGCGCTTTATTATGTATCTAGAATGCATGTTTAAGGGTGTATGATGATGAGACCTTAACAAAGATAATAAATTGGTTGCCAATTTGCACGCGAAAAACCCTCAAAACATATTAAACATTTTTTCTTCCGTTGAGTGATTCTTACTCAAGATCCAAAGTTGGCATTGGTTTGTTGGCCAAAGTCAAGACCTTTGTCAATTGCGGATGTGTTTGAATCATGAGAGTTTTGTTCCATATCGGTGTCTTGTCCAAGTCGTGATTTGTTGGCCAAAGTCAAGATCACTTCTTGTCCATCGACATTGATTACGAAGCTTTCCATGTCAATGGGTTCCGCTTAACTGGGATCATTAAGTTTGTTGTGCCAAAGCCAAGGCTTAGTTGATTCAGAGGAAAAAGGTTAGGTAATATATTTGATATATTGGCATATATAAGATATATGTTTCGTACTTGGATGTCCACCTACTGGATCTATGAATTGGATGGGATCCAATTGATCTTAGAGATATACCTAGTTAAGTATCATAAAATTTATTGGCCAAAGTCAAGATTGTGTGTTATTTAACGAGATCCTAGCCCACTAGGAAACTAGGTTTCCCGAGTACTCCACATAGGGTTAGAGGCTCGCCGAAAAATAGTGGGAGGCAAGAATTGAATTTGCAATATTCGTTTAGATACTTGCCATACGCGCTCAATCAAATATCATTCGTCAAATAAATAAATGTTAGTTGGACTAATATTTAATAGTTGTTTTAATTTAACAGTTAGACTGTATTCAAACTACTTCATTTATAGTTGATTATATAATTGGATTATAGTAATCAATATATATTGAATTTTACCCTTCAATTATAGTTTTATATAATTGGATTATAGTAATCAATATATTTGGATTTTACCAATCATTTATAATGATTATATAATTGGATTATAGTAATCAATATATATTTGATTTTAACCAATAAAATTGTAATAAGTTATATAGTTAGACTATAGTAATCATTACATTAGATTGTACCTGAAATCTTTGATTAAATAGTGGGACTATTAGAATCAAGATTAAATTGAAAGATTAATGTTTAAAACATTATCCTAGGGAAAATGTGTTTAGATGACTTTAATTTTCAAATTGGGAATAAATTTCAGGATAGTCCTGAAACTAAGAAGTTACTTTATTTGATAAAATAACATCTTAGGCCTAAGCCCGAGTTAAGCAAATAGTAGAGCATGATCTTTGGAAGATTCATGTGATGATAACTTTAATGTTTAATCCATTATGCTTGCCATAAAGACTCCTTAATTTCCTAATCAGAACTAAGGATTAGATCTTAAAGTATGATGAAGAAATTTAAGGATCTTCATAATCTATTCTTAGATCTTAGAAGTATTAAATTGCAATTAATAACTCTTGGAGAGTTAATGGCTATTCTCAAGGAGATAAAGCCAAAGTTTGCAATAAGGCAAGTAGCGCAAGGCGCACCTTACTTCGACATTCTAGAAACCCAAGGCTTGGCCAAAGGCTTCTGGGATATAGAAAAGGGCAAAGGCAAAATCATTATAATCTTCTAGGAAGATAAAAGACATATCCCAAGATGTCTGCCTAAATTGTGGCAAACGGGGTCATTGAAGCATGACTGCCGTATGGACAAAGCAGACATGAAGGGATTGAAGACGAGCAAGGCTCTGACTTCAAGTATGTTTGTCATAAATATGTTCACTACTAGTATTAAAATTGGATTTTAAATACTTAGTGTGATACATAAATATGCATTGATGTGCAGAATCTGCTGTGAGCAGGATACTGACTTCAGATGAGATTAATCTGCGAATCGGAAATGGGACGACAGTCGCTGTTTCAACCGTAGATACCTAAGTTTAGGAACTACCATTTGGGTGTGTACTTAAATTAGGAAACAGTTATAATGTAACTAGTTTGACTAGAAACATTATCTCTATATCGAGTATAACTCGTTGCGAGTATACCTTTATATTCTAGAACACTAAAGTGTTTTATTTTATAAAGATGATATTGAGATAAACACATTAGATGTGAACAACAATATTTATATTTTGAATATAAATAAATCTCAAACATATAATATGACAAACAAATAGCTCAAACTGATTTGATCAGATGAGACTTATTTGTGGCAGTGTTGTCTGGGACACAATTAAACAAGACTCGTATATCCACACTTTTGAAGAGTGGATACTAGGACGGATTTGATTCCACTCAAATAAAGTCTACGAATCTAGTTTATTAGGTAAAGTACCTAAAATACCTTTTACTTGGTGAAAGTGCAAGAACCACCGATCTGTTAGCCCTATTCGTAGTGAAGCAAGTGGGCCCATGTCTAGCTAGGCTAGAGGTGGATATGAATGTTTCGTGACCTTACGGATGTGGCATCGCGTTATGGTTATATGTTTCTTTTGAAACACAAATCAGAAACTTTTAGAGTTTCGACACGAAATAGACGAATAGATCGGCTAAAGTATTAAAACATCACGGTTTGACCATGATGAAAATACTTAAGCAGTAAGTTTCTCATATACTTGAAAGAGTATAGTATTCTTTCAATGAGGACTCCTCCCGGAACACGTCAGTTTGACGGTGTGTTCGAACGGAGAAACCGAATTTTGTTGGACATGATAAGGTTAATCATAAGTCGCTCTGAGCTACCATTTTCCTTCAAAAGGGATAAGCATTAACAGTGCAATACTTATTTTGAATATGGTTCCATAAAAATCTGTTTGACAGATTTCATACTAGATATGAACATGAAAGAAACTGGGCTTTCTCACTCCTGATGATTTGGGAATGCTAGGCATATGTTTGGATGATACCAAATTGGAACCCAAATTGGATAAGTGCCTAATGTAATTGGTTATCCTAAGGAAACCAAAGTATAGTACTTATACAACTCACTAGAGAACAATGTAATTGTTGCTCACCATGCGGTTTTCCTAAGAGGAATACCGATATGCAGTGGTAAGTGGGAGGGTAGTAAAACTCGATGAAAAATCGGATTTATACTGTTCAAGGCACCAAGTCCTTAGTGGACACAAGCAGTTCATCAAGGATGAAGCTATACCAATAATCTTCGAATACACAAGAACAACATAGGTCAGAGAGAGTCAGAAAACAACCTGGGGTATGAGTTTCTGATCTCACCTCATAAAGATATCAATCTTATTGAGGAATACGAACTGACTACGTATGAGGAAGTGATACAAGGTATCGACTCCGTATTATGGCAAAGTGCCATGAGTCCGAAATGGATTCCATGTATAACAACTATATTTGGATACTAGTTGTTGTACCGCAAGACATTGTGCCTATTGGTACTATATAAGTCTTCAAGGAAGACATACATGGAAGGCAACATACCAACGTATCATTAGGCTTGTAGCGGAAAGGTATCATTATCAACATTGTGTTGATTACAACGAAATCTTTTATCTATTGCCACGTTAAATCCATTTGGATAATGCTTGCTGATGCTGCATGTTTCATTTATGAAATATGATAGCTGAACCGAAAAATCGCTTTCCTGAAAAGGAAACCTTTTGGAGGATGTCTACAACATCCTGACGATTTTATCGTATCAAAACTAGCAAACGAGGTTTGCAGGTTATTCGATCCACGTTTGGATTGAAGCAAACATTAGGTTCTTGGAATTAACGTTTTGATGTAATCATAATGGTGTATGATTTAATTCAAAACGAAATGATTCTTGTGTATATAAGGAGGTTAGTGGGAGTGCACTAAAAGTGACTTTCCTAATTAATGATGATATGTCATTTCTTGGAAATGATATTCCCATATTACAATCGGTGAAAGCTTGGCTTTCATGAAAATTCTCCATAGAATTCTTGGGAGAAACAACATTTATTCCTAGAATAAAGATCTACTAAGATAGATTTAAAGTTGTTAACACTCTCTGAGAACTCGTACATTTAAAAATGTATGTGACCTGGTGTCTCATACGCTTTGAGCATATGGAGTCACAAACGGGTCAATCCAAGTGATAGTCACTGGATTGATATTAAGAACATTTGTTAGTATCTTAAAGAACTAAGGATGATGTCTTAAACTATGGAGAAGGAGAACTTGAAGTGACTAGGATCACTGCTGTAAGTTTTCTAACCGATAAAAACAACGGTACAATACAGTTTGAATAACGGAACAGTAAGCTGGAAATCTTCCAAGCAAGATACTGTTATCGAATAATCAACAAATGCAGGTCATTGCTGTGGCTGAGGCAGCAATAGAAGCCATATAGGTCATTAACAAATCTAATTAGATTAGATATAGTTCTGTTAGCAGCTGAGCTAGGCTACAGCGCAGACTAAAGAATTAATGGTCTCATCAACGATCCAGATATATACTTCGACTATTCATCTGATTCGTTCGGATCATACATCGTGGCGATGTGATGATCGAATAAATTACATCAGACGATAATCATACAAATCCGCTGATGAAAGCCATTCCTCAGCAGTTTGAGCGAACCATACATAGTTCGGGTGTAAGACACTCGAGTGACTGGCTATAGTCCAAGTGGGAGATTGTTGGACAATTATGACCCATAGCGTCACTATTTGTACAGATCATGGTGTTGTTGTACAAATTAACTATGTGACAAAGAGATTGCACTCTTATCATTTGTGATTAGATCACCTAGATAAATATAAATGATAGGAGGTCCATATGATTAGTTCCTGGATTGAGATGATATGAGACAATATCAGTCCATGAAGGATTAATCATTAAATATCCCGAGTCGTAGTATTATCGAGACTGGACATCGATAATGCAGAATAGACTAGTATTACACTTGTGCGTGTTATGTGAGATCATAACGGCATAGTTCTCATATATTTGGGTATAGGATACTCATGCAAGTGTAATATGAGGTTGTGTTTTACCGATGGTACGGAAAACAGCTTCGCTCTGGATAGACCCCTCGGAATTCCATTGGTAGTATGACTATGTGTCTATGGAAGTCCGAAATCAGGGTAGGTGTATTTGGTCTTAACCTGAGACTTGCACCGCTAATACCTGCGACAATCGATATGCTTTAGTTTTGGTCGTCCAGGGCTTTAACCGGTTCTGTGTACACCTCTGCTAGGTTTATTGAGAATCGTAGTGTATTGGGTGTGATGTCAAGACGGAAGTATCACTCCAGTCATAGTGGAGATGATGTCACGTAGGATACGGTACTAGTGCTCTTAAGTACTGCAGTCATCGGGATATTATGACTAGGTCATGTATATCCGATAATAGAGACTAGTTACCAGACATCCGACATGTGCTTCGTACGGGGCAGACACATTCCAGCCCCAGGCCTAGCACGTGACATTCGATACTGGATCGCAATACGCAATACTACGTATACTACGCCTGACATAGATTATATATTCCAGTAAGAATATTTCTGGAGAATTGGGTAGGCACGGTGCTTTGCTAGAAGCCAACCATGTCTTGTAAATCGGTAAGCACGTGGTACGAGGTACGCACGTATTCGGATAATCCGATGACCGTATTTACTGCCAACATATCCAGGGATCTCTTGGGTCGCTTCCCAAAGATTCACCGATGACAGTTTATTTAATTAGAATTAATCTGGGATTAATTAAGAGAGATAATTAATCTTGGATTAATTAAGAGAGAGAAAATTAATCTGGGATTAATTGAGGTATTATTTAATCTGGGATTAAATGTGTTCGGAAGAGAGAGAACATGATTAATTTGGAATTAATCGGTAAATTAAATTTAATAGTTAAATTTGATTTTTCTATTTAATTTATTCGTATGGGCTAAAATTAATATATTGGATATATTAATATGAATTGGATTTCATTACGGAATTAAAGTCGGACTTTAATACGAACGAACGAATTAATTCATAAACGACATTCGTAATATATTTACGAGGCATCGTTATTTAATTAAATTAGATTTAATTATTTAGCGACGAAAGTTCGTTTAATCGGATTAAACGGAACTGAGCCGCGGCAAATGTTCGTAGAGACATTTGAATTTTGAATTCAAATGTGGGGCCCACTTCACAAGTGGTAGTTGGGAGGGTAGTTGGCATTTATGCCAAGCCACCCACCATCCAACTACCTTGGAATGGTTTTGGTGAAACCATTTACCCAACTACCTTGTTTAGGTAAAAGGGTAAATTGGTTTTACCTAAAACTCTTCTCTCTCTCTTCACTTGTGTATGCATCACACAAAAACACACTTGGAACACATTTTGGAAAATGAAAACCCTAGAAGCCTCCATTTGGGCGTGAGCTTCATCCTTCCCTCTCTTTGATTTTGTTGCAAAATCAACAAAGCTAGCACTTGGAGAAATCAACTAAGGTGATAGGGAAACTACTTCAAGAGTTGGAATCATCACTTAAAGCTTGGATCTTGGAGATCTCTTCTCAAAATTTTAAAGCTCAAATCCGTTCATTGTAAGTATATTCCGCAACTTATTTTGAATCTATGAACACCTTTACATGCTTATTAGATCCTTGGCATGTTCTAGGAACACTAACAGTAGGGAGGCAACCCATACAATTTTTTATAATTTATGTTTTCATATTTTGTGTATACATGTTGTAGAGTTTTTAATTTTATGTGTTATTTTTGTAGGGAAAAGTACAAACGGAGCATTTAAGGCAAAAAAAAATGAAGGAATGGTGTTTTGCAATCACAAAGATGAGAGCTAATTCATTAGTGATGGCTGATTAAAGAATGGATTATTGAGACCCATCATAATGGATTTATATACCAAACGAGTGGCGTATTGCATACACAATTTCGTTGCCTTAATAATTGTTTTGATTTGCTTTTCTGTTGTAATTATCTTTATTTTCGCCGACAGGATCCAGACTTTTTGACCTTTCACGATTTCTTTTATTGTTTTGCTAACAATCGTCATTTGGAAGATACTTGTGCTATTATTACTCACCATTTTCAGGTACTATAAATTCAACTCATCATTGCACTTTTGAAGGCATCCAGAGCTGAGAAATAAATACATAAAAATGGAAGCCACTTCAAGAAGACGAGTTGTAAACATGTGTGTTCTGCGGTACTAAAGTTGGTTCTAAGCCAGAATACGTTGCAGCATCACAGGAATTGGGTAGAGTCATAGCTGAAAGGAGTATGCACTTAGTATATGACGGTGGCAATCTTGGACTAATGAGGATCATTTCAAAGTCCGTACACGAAGGAGGCAGTCAAGTCTTGGGAATCATCCCAAAACCTTTGGTAGAGGTGAATCTTATTGGACCATCAAACGGAGAGGAACTGATCGTGCCAGGTATGTCTGAACGAATGGTTGAAATGATTAACCGTGCTGATGCTTTTATTGCTTTGCCAGAAGGGTTGGGCATGTTGGAGGAGATTTTTACAGTGCTATCTTGGGCGAACTTGAACATACACCAAAAACCAATTGGACTGTTTAACGCTGATGGATTCTATGATTTTCTTTGTGTATTTCTTAATGATGCCCGGAGAAATGAGTTCATGTCAAAACCTTTAAAAGAACTCATCTTCACTGCCAGAACTGCCCCGAATTTAATTGATCAAATCTTAGTCTTTGAACCACAAATTGACCATATCCTTTCCAAGATAAACTGGTCTGATAATGATCGTAAGAAGCGTCAGATAAATCTAGATCTTAACCTTTAATTTTCCTTTTAATGTAGAATTTCAGCTAACCAGATACTATCTTCTAAACTCATCTTCTACTTTTTAAGACATTGGGGACAATGTCTTATTTAGGTTTGGGGGTGGGGAATAGTTGTAGTATTTTGTTTTTATATTGTTTTTATTTTTAGTCCAAAATTTTCGAAAAAAAAAAATTGAAAAACTTTACAAAAATAAAAAAAATATTTTGTGTTTTTATGTTTTTAATTTGATTAATCAGGTGAAATTGGTGTAAGAGATAGCTGTGTAAGGAATTTCCACTCCTGAGACGTATCTCAACTTATTTCGAAACAAGTTAATTTTTGTTTATTTCATTTTGAATTATTTAATGTGTGAATTCTGCTTAAAACTGAGTAAAATGGATCTTCATAGGCTCAGTTGACAGGTATTATCAACATACATGGTAACATACGGACATGAGTAGTAATTGACGAGTTTGTAATATTCAGTGCTCTAGTTTAATTGGAGGAAACATCTAAAAAAAACGAAGGGATAAAAAAAAACGTTTGAGATCTGAGTTATTAAGTTCGTAGGGGTGTTTTAACACCTAGTGCCCTAAAGCCAACTGGTTTGGGAGTCACTGGCCTAAAGCTCGCTACATGGATCAAATATGTTACAAAAATATATATATGAAGTCTGAGTAATTAAGTCCGTAGGGGTGTCTTAACACCTGGTGCCCTAAAACCAAATGGTTTGGGAGTCACTGACCCAAAGCTCATTACATGGATGGATGATATTGTATATAAATTAAAAATAAAAAAAAAATCAGAAAAATATTACATTGCTAAAAAAAGGTGTGAATTCTGATATAACTTTAGGACAAAAATATTACATTCTTTTCAACTACACTTGTGACTATTGTGGGAAAAAATAAGTTGATTAATTTTTTGTTGGCTGAGTGTATGGAGAATGGTAAAAATAATCGGAGAATTTACTTATTCAGTAATTTATAAAGAAAGAAAACAACTCTAAAATTGGATAAGAAGTTTCACCTGGTTAATCACTAACTTGTTTATTCTCTTTTCTCTTGTCTTTTTGCTTTTGTGTGCATTAGTTTTACTATCTTTTTACTTTTGTAAAACGTTTGTGGGTATCATTGCTGTAAGCCCTCACGAGACTACAACTCGTCCACTAGGGACACCTAGGGGTTTAAAGGCTTGTTGCATACGCTAAATGCAACCGTGATCCCTACGAAAGTGGCTTAGCTTAAATTTATTTTAAAGATGTTTATGTTTTTTTATTTTGTTGTTTTGCTCGAGGACTAGCAAAATGTTAGGTTTGGGGGTGTGATGAGTGGTAATTATATCACTATTTCCCACTCATTTGACCTAATATTTTGTATAGTTTCTTGAGTTTTGTGAATATTTTGATGTGTTTTGTGTTATTTTGTAGATAAATAAAGTTTCAGGACTCTCTGGAGGTGATTTGGGGCCAAAACAGTGAAAAATGAGAAAAATGGCAAAAATGTAATTTGGAGCGTCGCGACCGCTAATGTGCGCCGGGAGCCTACTAAAATACACCTGGACACGTGTCAAAATATGAGAAGTTTGATCCTGTTAATGTGCGCCAGATCTTGCTAACGTGCGCCAGATCCTGCTAAAGTGCATTGTGCCACGTGTCAACATCACAACCAATCTGCTAACGTGCGCACTGCCACATGTCACCATCACATGCTGCCGACAATCCACATCACCACGTCAGCATAATTATTGAATTAATCATACAATCTGCCATGTGTCAGTATTCTATTGGGCGACAGATTCCTCATCGCCCCGTCAGCAGATAAGAGATCAAAGCAACCAATCATCGTGTGCCACGTGGCGCGTCTCGACGCGCAATGGTCACGCGTCGCGACGCGCTAAGGCAAATTTTGTCTATAAATTGCAAACGATTTCATTCATTTGGTGTGCTTTCCTTTGGGTCTTTATAGGCTTTAAAAGGATTGCATCTATTTTGTAAATATTTTTATTATTTAAATTAAGTATTTTTACTTTTAATTTTGATTTTAGTACTTTTACTTTCAGCACTTTTACTTTCAGCACTTTACTTTTCAACACTTTACTTTCAGTACTTTACTTTCAGCACTTTTAATTTCAGTACTTTCAGCACTTTTAATTTCAGTAATATACTTTCAGTAATTTTAATTATGCATTTTTACTTTCAGTGATTATTTTTATTTATTTTCTTTTAATTTTTTTATGTTCAGTATTTAATTTACTGTTGGGGTAAGGGTGAAACTTTTTACTATTATAATTTAGATTAATCTCCCTCAATTATAATATATAAACTAGTTAAAACCTGACTTAATGAGGATACCGTCATATTGGTCGGTTGGTAATTATTGAAATTGGTTTTAACCTGACTAAATTGGATACCGCCATATTGGTCGGTTGGTAATTAATTATAAATTTGACTTAATCAGGATACCGCCTATATGTCTGGTTGGTAATTATCACACAAAATTTATATATTATAATAAGGGAGATTTCTAAATTAGAAATAGTAAATGTAGATTAATCTCACCTAATTTATAATATATAAATTTTAATTTAATATGGATTAAAAGTTGATACCGCTTTAATGGCTGGTTTTAATTATGTAACATAATGTGACACCGCTTATAGGACGATCTTTAGGTGACAGATGATTACCGCCTATATGGCTGGTTTATGGATAAATAATCACACCGCCTTTATGGATGGTTCAACTTAATTAGGTAATACTGGCAATTTTCATATTATAATAAAGTGAGATTTCTAAAGATGGATCCCCTAACCCCCAATATTTTATTTTTATTTTAGGGAAATGATGAAACACAATATTAACTAGCTTAATAATTGATTTAATTTTATATTGGTTAATTCTTTAGTTTGTTTATTGAGTCTTAAGCTTAATGCTTCTTGTTGGACAATTATGACCCATAGCATCACTATTTTGTAAAGGACATGATGTTCTTGTACCAAAATAACTATGTGACAAAAGAAATTGCTCTTTTATCATTTTGTAATTAGATTACTCGGATATATAAATGATAAAAATCCTTATGATTAGTTCCGGATTAATAAGATATGGGACAATATTAATCCACGAAAGGTTTAATCATTAAATATATCTAGTCGTAGTATTATCGAGACTGGACATTGATAATGCGGAATAGACTAGTATTTCACTTGTGCGCGTTATGGAAGCTGAACGACATAGTTCTCATATATTTAAGTATTGGATACTTATGCAAGTGTGATAGGAGGTTCTGTTTGCCGATGGTACATGAACAGTTTCGCTCTGGATAGACCCCTCAGAATCCCATTGATAGTATGACTATGTGTCTATGGAAATCCGAATCAGGGTAGGTATATTTGGTCTTAACTTGAGACTTGCATCGCTAATACTTGCGACAATCAGTACGCTTTGGTTTTGGTCGTCCGAGGCTTTAACAGGTTTTGTGTACGCCTCTTCTGGGTTTACTGAGAATCATAGTGCATTGGGTGTGATGTCAAGATGGAAGTATCACTTCATTCATATGAAGATGATGATCACGTAGGATACGGAACTAGTACTCTTAAGTACTGCAGTTGTGGGAACACAGAAACTGGGCGACGCATGCTGTTCTAGGCTCGCGGCCTAGTTGGGAGTACGGAGTAGCCCGCGGGGGACTAAACCGGAGAATGATGGAGTCGCCACCCGGTGTGAACCGGGACAAAGATTTAAGGCCGCACTAACCCCTCACAAGGGAAGACCTCAAACCGTTGGGTTTGGAATGGTCCCTTACTTATGCCACTTGTAATAAAATGATTTGTGCAATAATTCAATCAAGCCTAAGCAACATTTATTTCCAAGGTTAATTTACTCCTAAGTTCGCATGCATAAATACAAGGCTCATATCTAAGTTTGCATATAACCTATGTCCGGATTTGCATACAACCTATTTGCATATAATCTATGTCCAAATTTGCATGCATAGAGATAAATACGGCTAGCATACAATACCATAAGCACATTACATTCGATCATAGGCATGCCAGTAGATAATAATTGTACAATCATGCATGGAAGAAAATTGGAATAACGGCGAACATACAATAGCACACGGCAATCTCATGAACATACTTTGATCATATAATGTGGAAAACAAAGAACAACCTAAACATAATACAAATTCCAAACGCAAAATAAATGACTAATCATGCTTGAAAATGAACAACTAAATGGGCTAAATCATGCTTGAATACCATCTCATGAATACATCAAATAAATAAATACAGGAATACAAATAGTATGATTGATTACATGATACAAGAGAAATCACCTAAGAAACAATTATGCATGACATGTGATGAAAAGGACTCAGTTCAGTGTGTACGCGTTCGTTTAACGTTCGAAAACACGTTCGAACGATAAACAGAAGGTTCGCGTTCGTATAGCATTTGATAACGCGTTCGAACAGATCCAGACCTGATACATGATAAAACTAAGGAAATACGTGCGCGTTCGAATAGCGTTTGTAAACGCGTTCGAACGGGAAACAGAAGGTTCACGTTCGTGTAGAGTTCGAGAACGCGTTCGAACGAACTGAGACAGAAAATATACGTTCGTGCGGCATTCTGAAACGCGTTCGAACGGGGTTACAGCAGTGACCTAAAAAAACAGTAAACAACGTGACACATACGTGAACGGATGAATAGATGACACCTAATAAATAATAACGGGCTACAAGACGCGACAAAGAATCGTGGTAAAGGATTTTAACCCCTCGAAACGGAGGACCTTTAATCCAACTTACTAAGCCCATGCGCTAACAACATAATGCATATAAAAATAGAGACAACGATATCGGACTTTGTATACCCGATTGAATACATCTTACATTCAACCGAATATACATCATCCGGCGCGGTGAAGCATCATGGTAAAGGATTTTAACCCCTCGAAACGGAGGACCTTTAATCCAACTTACTAAGCCCATGCGCTAATGACATAATGCATATAAAAATAAAGACAACGATATCGGACATTGTATACTCGATTGAACACATCTTACATTCAACCAAATATACGTCATCCGGCGCGGCGAAGCATCGTGGTAAAGGATTTTAACCCCTCGAAACGGAGGACCTTTAATCCAACTTACTAAGCCCATGCACTAATGACATAATGCATATAAAAATAAAGACAACGATATCGGACTTTGTATACCCGATTGAACATATCTTACATTCAACCGAATATACGTCATCTGGTGCATCAAAGCATCGTGATAAAGGATTTTAACCCCTCGAAACGGAGGACCTTTAATCCAACTTACTAAGCCCATACGCTTTATCTCATCATTACACAAACAAATAACATGCAGAATTTAAATAACGGATAATAAACGAATCAAACAACATAAAATAAAATATGCGCCGTTTGCTCAAGTGGTACGTGGAGTTGTATCCCAAGTACAGACCGCACTACCGTCCATTCGGATTCGGCTACAAAATTTATGTATTGGTTTCCATCCTATATACCACAAGAGGCGACACATTGTCCATTTTATTCAAAGCCACAACATGCATCCATGAACGACTCTCATACGAAATAAATAACTAAAACGATTAAAAGATGAATAAAAAATAAATACGAAGAGTGCCCTCAGGTCTAACCTTTTATGTCGACTCTCGGAAGTACCGTACGCGGTCGTCGGAATGGTGGATGCTCCGTAACTCCTCCGGTTCACTGGTTCAATGTTTCCCTTCGCTGCTTCGCTGTTCGGGCTACTGTTTTCCCTCCGTTCCGCTACTGTTTTGCTGCTGTATTTCGGACACTATTTTTGATGTTTTAGGCTACTGTTTTGGATGTTTTTTTTGAAGGTTTAAGGTGTAGTTTTAGTTACTGTTTTAGGGATTAAAAGTGCAGTTTTAGGTGATTTAGGGGCTGTTTTAAGGTGTTTGGAGGGGCTGTGTAGGGCTGTGAAATAGTGCAATTTTTCAGTGGTATAAGGATAGATTTGGGGCTGCTGTTTCAGTGTTTAGAGGGGCTGTGGAGGGCTATATATTCGGTGGTTTGCGCGGTAGTGGGGACTGTTTTTAGGCTTGATATTCTCGGCAATGGGGACTGTTTTTTGCTTAGGGTTAGGCGTGAATGCTAGAGAGAGGAGAAGAAAATGGGGGGAGTGTCTTGGTTTTGGGTCTCTTTTATAGACAAAGGGGATGGGTGAATCCTTGCTTGACAAGGAAGGGATTTGGTGCACTAAAGGGGGATATGATTTGGTTTTAAACAAGGAAAATCAAAGATTGATTGGGGGACAAAATCTGGTTAATTAGGAAGTTAATATATTTAATTTGTTTGGATTAGGCATACAATTTGTTTAGTTTGGTATATAATAATCTTGATTGATTTTAATTAGGCATGATTTTATTTGATATTTATTTTAATTTGGTATATTATTTTTAGATTTTATTTAATTCCCCATGTGTTAAATATGTGTTTTTATTAATTTGGATGTGTTTTATGGGCTTTGGTGGGCTAATTGGGCTTGGGTGTGAGGCTAGCAGCAAAGCCAGAAATACCAACACCGTTCGAACGCCGATTCGAACGCTACACGAACGCCCGCAATCTGCTTGACGTTCAAACGCGGTCACGAATGCAGCACGAACGAAAACAGTGAACTTGTGAAATGAATCTGATGACATGCTCATTCTGAATTTCCCCTTCCGACGTCCGTTTCCCGCGACTTCCGTGACTTAAAAAGGTAGTGTCTCCAAATGAGACTCATCACAGGGACTTATATGCAAAAATACAGTGCCTACAGCCGCCCCCACTTTGATGGGACTTGTGTAATATGTAACAGTGACAATCCTATCAAAGTTATGCAATACATTTTCACTTACCTGGCTTGCCAGCTGCCACCTGACTTGCCTGCTGTCTCGAACTGAGTTGATGATGCAGTGGACCTCGATCATAGGACGCATCCCAATAGCTGTAACCGATACCGGGGGCCTCGACCCTGGGACGCATCCCGAAACTGATGATGCAGTGGACCTCGATCCTGGGACGCATCCCAATAGCTGCAACCGACAACTGGGGCCTCGACCCTGGGACGCATCCCGAAACTGATGATGCAATGGACCTCGATCCTAGGACGGATCCCAATAACTGCAACTGGTATATGTGTTGATGTGGGCCTCAGGCCCGGGACGCATCCCCAAGACTGCTGCTAATATTGATGTGGGCCTCGCCCCCTGGGACGCATCCCAAAATTGCTGCTGGTATGTTGATGCTTCTAATAGGCTTGTCTTTGCCGCCTTCTCTTTTCTTCTTCAAAACCTGTGAATACAAAACAAACACAAAACGAATGCCAGAATGTGTTACTTGTATGCATGCATGCATGAGTTTTCTTATCCCGCCGGGTTAGGCCTTCTGCCAAGTCTTTTATTTCTCAGGCAAAATATTGCTTCAATCTGTCCACGTTGATCGACTTAGTGAACTCGTTACCTTCCAAGTCTGACAGTTTCACTGCCCCATTTCCCATTACTTTCCGCACTATGTAAGGTTCTTCCTAGTTAGGTATGAACTTTCCTCTCGGATCTGTCGTCGACGGCCTTGACTGCTTAAGTACCAAATCACCCTTTTTAATCTTAGTAGGGCACACCTTCTTGTTGAATGCCCGAGCCAACCTCTTCTGATATATCTGCATGTGATACAAAGACTTCATTCTCTTCTCATCCAGCAGTGCTAACTGACCAAACCTATGTGCAATCCATTCTTGTTCAGGTAACTCTGTTTCTGCTAATACCATCATTGACTGTATCTCAACCTCCACTGGCAGTACTGCTTCCATCCCGAAGACCAAAGAGTAAGGTGTGGCTCATGTCACTGTTCTTACTGATGTTCTGTACCCCCACAAAGCATACGGTAGCTTATCTGCCCAATCTTTGTAGTTTTCTGTCATCTTGGTGAGAATCGTCTTTATAGTCTTGTTGGTTGCCTCAACTGCCCCATTTTGCTGCGGCCTGTACGGTGATGACTTATGATGGCCTATCCTGTATTTCTATAGCATTGCCTTTGTTTCCCCCTGGAACTGAACTCCGTTATCTGTAACCACATGGTGCGGCATACCATACCGAAAAATGAGATTCCGAGCTATAAACTTTGCCATCTGTTTCGCTGTAACATTGCGGAATGACTCGGCTTCCACCCACTTTGAGAAATAATCTACTGCCACTACTATGAAGCGATGCTCATTCGATGCATTCGGTCGAATATCTCAAATCATATCAATTCCCCATGCTGAGAAATGCCACGGCTCTGACAACCCGTGTAACTCTGTGTGCCGCAAATGATTCAAATTACCGTGTGCTTGACAATCATGACAGTATTTTACCATCTTCGCGCAGTCTGTCTCCATGGTTGACCAGTAAAAACTTTGTCTCACTATCTTGCGGGACAGATTCAACCCGTTCATGTGCGTACCACATACCCCGGCCTGTACTTCTTCCATTACCTGCTGAGCCTCTTCTTTTCTCAAACATTTCAACTGAATACCGTTTGCTTGCCTCTTGTACAGTTCCCCTTTCAAAATCACATATTGGGAAGCTAATTTCTGAATGGCTAATCTGTCTTTTCTGCCTGCTTCTTCCGGGAGTTCCCCGTGTTCCAGATACCTTTGAATGTCGTGATACCAATGTTTACCATCGTCGATCTCCACTTCCAGGACTCTTTCTATCTCATAAACAGGTCTATTTGCTGTTGTCAGTACCAACGGTCTCATTACCAACTTCTCTGGATTTTCCCAAGTTGCTGCAAGTGTAGCTAATGCATCCGCCATCTGATTCTCTTCTCTCGGCAAGTGCTGAAACTTACAATCGGGGATAACTTGTGCCAACTTCCTGAGGTGAAAAAGGTAAGGTTTCAACCGTTCTTCTTTCAATTCCCATTCTCCTCGCATCTGCTGGACTACCAACATAGAATCTCCGAAGACTTCCACACTCTCAACCTTCAAGGCTATCAACGCAGTCAAACCAAAAGCACATGCTTCATACTTGGCCATGTTATTAGTTATTCTGAACGTCAACCTCTTGGCCAAAGGCAAAGTCTCTCATCCGGGGGTCACTATCACGATCCCAATTCCGGCTCCTTTATAATTCACTGCTCCGTCAAAGTACATTTCCATCCCTGAACTGCTATTGCTTGGATCTCTTCATCTGGAAATTCAAACTTATGCTGATCCCCTTCAATGGGTTGCAATGCCAAAAACTCTGCTACGGCTCGCCCCTTGATCACTTTGGAAGTGAGGTACTCAATGTCAAACTCTGTCAGCAACACTAACCATCTGCCCAATTTTCCCACTAGCGAAGGTACTGAATGCAGATATTTCAAAGGATTCTCCTTTGCCACTACTTGGATCTTGTAAGATTGGAAGTAATGCCGCAATTTTCTGGAATCCCATACTACTGCCAAACATATCTTCTCTACTTCTTGATAGCGGGCTTCATACAGAAGCATTTTCTTACTGAGATAGTAGACTGCATGCTCTACCCCGGTCTCATCTGCTTGTACCATCATTGCCCCCAATGCTTCTGATTCTATAGCCAAATACAGTACCAAAGGCTTGCCCGGTCTTGGAGGTTTCAATACAGGAGGCTTTACCAAGTATTCTCTGATCTTGTCAAAAGCTGACTGACACTGCTCATTCCATTTCACTGGCTGGTCCTTTCTCAACAGTCTGAAGATAGGATCACATACTGACGTCAACTTGGCGATGAACCGACTGATATACTGAATTTTTCCAAGGAATGCTCTAACCTCTTTCTCTGTCTTCGGCGCCGGCATCTCAGTAATTGCCTTGATTTTCTCAGAATCTACTTCTATTCCTCCCATTCCCACTGTATGTCCCAATAATTTTCCTGATGTTACCCCAAACACACATTTCTTGGGATTCAGCCGCAAGTTGTATTTGTCAACCCTTTGAAGGAACTTCTCCAGTGCTTCTATATGCCCAATTCTTGTTTCTGATTTCACCATCATATCATCCACATAGACTTCAATCTCTTTGTGCATCAGATCGTGGAACAATATAGTGGCCATCCGCTGATAAGTAGCTCCTGCATTTTTGAGCCTAAACGGCATTACCTTGTAACAATAAGTACCCCATTCTGTGACGAAGGCAGTTTTGTGCTTGTCTTCCTCAGCCATAAGAACCTGATTATACCCTGAAAACCCATCTGCAAATGAATACATGGCAGATAAAGCTGCACTATCAACTAGTACATCAATATGAGATAGAGAAAAATCATCTTTCGAACAAGCCTTGTTGAGATCTCTGTAATCCACACACATTCTGACTTTCCCATCTTTCTTCGGCACCGACACAACATTTGCTAACCATTCGGGATACTTTACCACTTCCAGGAACCCCACATCTATCTGTTTCTTAACCTCTTCTCTGACCTTCTCGGCCCACTCAGGTCTCATCCGTCGAAGTTTCTGTTTCACTGGCTTCATATTCGGATAAGTTGGTATTGTGTGCTGGGCAATGCTTTTGTCTACCCCAGACATGTCCTCATAGGACCAAGCAAAAACTTTGGCATATCTGACCAGTACTTCTTCTAATTTCTCCCGCTCTTCAGCGGTAACTTCACTTGCAATCAGAATTTCCTTAGGATTCTCAGGCATGCCTAAGTTAAATGCATTCGTTCTAGTGGAGCTGATATCAAATATACTCAAGCCATGCAAGTTAGAGGAAAAAGACTCGGGCAAATAAGCAAAATGATTGTCTTTATTGCTAATAAATACGGGAGTACACTCAAATAAATCAAGAAGATAAATGTCTTTATCATCGGCAGACACTTCATCCTCCGCAACCAGGTTCTTCTCAGACTTCTTATCCTCTTCGAGAGTCAGGCTCTCCAACTTCATCAATTATTCTTCCCAATTCTCTTCCTCCACAGCTTCTTCGGTCAGCGGCTTCTTACCTAACATATCCCGGAAGATCTCAAATCCAGGCACCACAATCCCATTAACTTCTATTGGTTCGGGCTCACCTTGATACCCCGAAGCCTTCACAAAGCATTCCATCAATTTCAGCCCTTTCTTTTTAACCTTCGGCTTTTCCTCATCAGATTTGTACCCCAAACCCCTCCGAGTAGTCTGTCCTCTAAAGTCTAGCAATTTTGAACCCTCACCCGGCTCGAACTTCATTTTTCCCATGATCCTAGCTACCTTAGGATCCACCCATTCTTCAAAAGTTGCCGACACTTGGAACCTCGTGAAAGGTTGTATTTCCAAAGCAGCCACATCATTTTCTACCTCAGCTCGGATGGTGACAATCTCTCCCCCATACGGGAACTTAATCATCTGATGCAGAGTGGAGGGCACGCCTCCAAGCTTATGGAACCAAGGCCTTCCCAACAACAAGGTAAAAGTGGCTGGGATATCCAGCACTGTGAACTCAACTTCGTCCTCAATAGGACCAACCTTGACTGCTGCTACAAATGTACCCTCAACTCCTCGCTTACTGTCATCATAAGCCTTGATAGTCATACTAGAGGGATCAAGATTTGTTATTTTTATACCCAGCTTGGCCAAAATCTTCGACGGGCACACATTAATGGATGAGTCGTCATCCACCATCACACAAGAGGTCATTTTACCCCTCACTTCAGCTCTGATAAACAAAGGTCTATTATGATTTCTCCCCTCAGCTGGGAGTTCTTCCTCAGAAAAAGTGATTGCCTGCAAAGCCTCATTTTGCACTGACCCAACAAACATTGCGGGGTTGGCATCCTCCGTCACCACTATCTTGCTTAAGGCCTCAACCATGGCCCGCCTGTGCTCCTGAGATGCACACAATAAATCCCAGATACTCACTTGTGCTCGGGTTTTCCTCAACTGCTGCAGCACTACATCTCCTTCGGCATTTTCTGTATTCTCAGCCACTTCTCTACCCTCTGATAACACTCTTTTACCCTTCTCAGTCATATCATTGTAGAAACGCCCACTACGTGTCATCCCCCTCACTTCTTCTTCATCACTACTGGAGAAGTCTTCCCAGAAATTCTGCCCCCATTCTGTCTCATCTTCACTGTTACTATCCCAAATTCCAAGGCAATAGGCTCGGTGGTCAAAGGTTTTGAGGACAAGGCTTTCGGGTAGGCCAGAGTTTATCATATAGGTCGGTGGGGGGACAGAGTGGTAATTTGGTAGGGGATTTTGGTGTGTGTTGGGGCATTCTGTTTCAGGGTCGGGTATCTTTTTGGAGTCTATAAGGTCCTGGATTTCATGGCGGAGGCGGGCACAATTGTCAGTGTCATGGCCTTTCTGTTGGTGGAAGTGACAATATTGGCTCAGGTTGAGATGTGGTGGTGGAGGGTTGTGAAGTGGTTTGGTCTCCAGGGGTTTCAGAAATCCTTGTCTTTTTAATTTCTCCAGCACTTTAGACAAGGGTCTCCCTAAGTTGGAGAATCTCCGATTCCGGATGGCAGTAATCTCCGCAGAAACAGGTTTGCTACCTGATGTTCCCCCAATAGGCCTCCTACTTGGGCCATAAAACTTCCTGTTCTCTACTTCTTCTTCTTCTTCAATATCCATGACAGTTTCCCTCAACTGTTGGAAGTCATTGATCATGGAGGTCATCCTCCTCAGTTTCCCATAGATGGAGGGCTTGGTGCCATTGATAATCATCTTAATTTGGTCATTCTCTGAGAGCCGAGTCTGCATCTTTAGGAGCTGGCTTCTCCAGCGGTCTACATACTCTTTGAAGCTTTCCTCTGGCTTCTGCTTAGTGTTCTCCAAATCTCGGAGTGACAAATCAATTTCCAGATCTGTAACATATTGCTTCAGAAAATGACGTATGGATAAACCCAAACATTTTCTGCATTTGACGCTTGGATAAACCCACTGAACTCATAACTGAAACATACTGACGGAGATGGACCCTCAGATCCCCATTCCCGTTGAACTTAGCCATATCCGGCATCTTGAACTGAGCTAGCAACTGTTCTTCGAAGGTCATTGCCTCATAATCTAACAACTCTTCATGTTTACCCCTCATTTTGCGGGTAAATGTTTCAACCTGATCCCGAAGATTCTGAAATTCTGCCTGAGACCCAATCACTCTGCCTATTGCATACTCTGCCATGTCGTCATCAAAAGCGAGGATATCATCCCCCAACCCATTCAGAGGCTCCTCGCACCTCACATTCTCAGAATTCCCCTAGCACGGGGTACAGCCATACCAGCCACAGCAGTAGTCAAGGCTTGCAACTATTCAGTAATTTTGGTGAGACCGTTTTCCAACTGATCTATCCGGGATACCTCGTTATCGGATGTACTCATATCTGTTACCCGTCTTTTAGTGAGTCTTCCCTCTTTCCTAACCCAACAAGAATCTATGATGTCTTTTATAGACATAGAGGGTGAGATGAATGAGATGCATGCGATATAAGGAATATATCAATTCATTAAAATTTTCACACAAATCGGCCCATCATCATTATAGAAGCTTTTGGGCTAACTGTCATAGGAGTGAACTCGTCCCAGTTTAAATGGCCCAACAAGTTCACATCTTATGGCAAGAAGTCCAACCGTATCCAAATGATAATGTTCCTAAACACAAACATATAATGGCCCATTGGCGTTTTAGAAGCTTTTGGCCCAATCATCATAAGATACGTTCTTGTCCAAGTTTAAATGGCCCAACAAGCCTATACCTCATGACAAAAGGTCCGAATGGATCCAAACGACAATATTCCCAAACACGAGCATACAAAAATAATTTCTACAGAGCGACCCATCAATATTTCAGAAGCTTTTGGCCCAATTGTCATAGGATACGAACTCGTCCCAGTTTAAATAGCCCAACAAGTTCGTATTTCTGACAAGAAGTCCAACTGTATCCAAATGAGGATGGTCCACAAGCACAAGGAAATAGTTACTATAGGCCATACAACCCCGGTCTACGTGTGGGTTTGCGGGAGTGTAGACAAACACTCTCGCTGGCGAAGGATTACCCACAACTAGGTGTCCCCACTCAAGGGTTCGAGCGACCAAGTGAGCGCACCTTTTTTATACCTTACAGTACGTGCCAATGAGTTATGGTGTGCGACTGACTGTCAGATGGATTTCCCGTTATACATTCCCTAGAGGGAGGGTGAAACGAGGCTCTCTTAAGTACCCTAGCCTCTTAGGCTCTTATCGCTTGGTGACAGGAATAAACAGCGGGTCCTCCAAATTAGTCCATCACAATAGGCTACGAGTAAATGATTATCTAGGTG
This sequence comes from Zanthoxylum bungeanum, assembly GCA_019454045.1. Lineage (NCBI taxonomy): Eukaryota > Viridiplantae > Streptophyta > Magnoliopsida > Sapindales > Rutaceae > Zanthoxylum > Zanthoxylum bungeanum. The sequence continues at coordinate 83,620 of SKCR01021699.1, read as the reverse complement.
CCTTAACAACTTTTCCTTATAGAAAGGTAGTGAATGAAGGAAGACACCAAACCATTACTCAGCCTTAAAAGTGCCTTTGATTAAACCCTTTTTAACCCACAGTAGACACGATTAATTAAAGCACAAATCATAATATTACAAGACATTATTTCGGGGCCGATTCTCTATCCCCAGTGGAGTCGCCAGACTGTGGGAACAAAGAAACTGGGCGACGCATGCTGTTCTAGTCTCACGGCCTAGTTGGGAGTACGGAGTAGCCCGCGGGGGACTAAACCGGAGAATGATGGAGTCGTCACCCGGTGTGAACCGGGACAAATATTTAAGGCCGCACTCACCACTCGTAAGGGAAGACCTCAAACCGTTGGGTTCAGAATGGTCTCTTACTTATGCCACTTGTAATAAAATGATTTGTGCAATAATTCAATCAAGCCTAAGCAACATTTATTTCCAAGGATAATTTACTCTTAAGTTCGCATGCATAAATACAAGGCTCATATCTAAGTTTTCATATAACATATGTCCGGATTTGCATACAACCTATTTGCATATAATCTATGTCCAAATTTGCATGGATAGAGATAAATACGGCTAGCATACAATGTCATAAGCACATTACATTCGATCATAGGCATGCCAGTAGATAATAATTATACAATGATGCATGGAAGTAAATTGGAATAACGACGAACATGCAATAGCACACGACAATCTCATGAACATACTTTGATCATATAATGCGGAAAACAAAGAACAACCTAAACATAATGCAAATTCCAAACGCAAAATAAATGTCTAATCATGCTTGAAAATGAACAACTAAATGGGCTAAATCATGCTTGAATACCATCTCATGAATACATCAAATAAATAAATGCAGGAATACAAACAGTATGATTGATTACATGATACAAGACAAATCACCTAAGAAACAATTATGCATGACATATGATGAAAATGACTCAGTTCAGTGTGTGCGCGTTCGTGTAGCGTTCGAAAACGCGTTCGAACGGTAAACAGAAGGTTCGCGTTCGTATAGTGTTTGATAACGCGTCCGAACGGATCCAGACCTGATGCATGATAAAACAAAGGAAATATGTGCGCGTTCGAATAGCGTTTGTAAACGTGTTTGAACAGGAAACAGAAGGTTCGCGTTCGTGTAGCATTCGAGAACGCGTTCGAACGAACTGAGACAGAAAACATGCATTCGTGCGGCGTTCTAAAATGCGTTTGAACGGGGTTACAGCAGTGACCTCAAAAAAAATAGTAAACAACGTGACGCATACGTGAACGGATGAATAGATGACACCTAATAAATAATAACGGGCTACAAGGCGCGGCAAAGCATCGTGGTAAAGGATTTTAACCTCTCGAAACGGAGGACCTTTAATCCAACTTACTAAGCCCATGCGCTAACAACATAATGCATATAAAAATAGAGACACCAATATCAGACTTTGTATACCCGATTGAACACATCTTACATTCAACCGAATATACGTCATCCATCGCGGCGAGGCATCGTGGTAAAGGATTTTAACCCCTCGAAACAGAGGACCTTTAATCCAACTTACTAAGCCCATGCGCTAATGACATAATGCATATAAAAATAAAGACAACGATATCGGACTTTGTATACCCGATTGAACACATCTTACATTCAACCAAATATATGTCATCCGGTGCAGCAAAGCATCGTGGTAAAGGATTTTAACCCCTCGAAACGGAGGACCTTTAATCCAACTTACTAAGCCCATGCGCTAATGACATAATGCATATAAAAATAAAGACAACGATATCGGACTTTGTATACCCGATTGAACACATCTTACATTCAACCGAATATACGTCATCCGGTGCGGAAAAGCATCGTGGTAAATGATTTCAACCTCTCGAAACAGAGGACCTTTAATCCAACTTACTAAGCCCATACGCTTTATCTCATCATTACACAAACAAATAACATACAAAATCTAAATAACGGATAATAAACGAATCAAACAACATAAAATAAAATATGCGCCGTTTGCTCAAGTGGTACGTGTAGTTGTATCCCAAGTACAGACCGCACTACCGTCCATTCAGATTCGGCTACAAAATTTATGTCTGGGTTTCCATCCTATATACCACAAAAGGCGACACATTTTCCATTTTATTCAAAGCCACAACATGCATACATGAACGACTCTCATACGAAATAAATAACTAAAATGATTAAAAGATGAATAAAAAATAAATACGAAGGGTGCCCTCAGGTCTAACCTTTTATGTCGACTCTCGGAAGTACTGTACGCGGTCGTCGGAAGAGTGGATGCTCCGCAACTCCTCTGGTTCACTGGTTCAATGTTTCCCTTCACTGCTTCACTGTTCGGGCTGCTGTTTTCCCTTCGTTCCACTGTTGTTTTGCTGCTGTATTTTGGACACTGTTTTTGATGTTTTAGGCTACTGTTTTGGATGTTTTTTTTGAAGGTTTAAGGTGTAGTTTTAGTTACTGTTTTATGGATTAAAAGTGCAGTTTTTTAGTTACTGTTTTAGGTGATTTAGGGGTTGTTTTAAGGTGTTTGGAGGGGCTGTGGAGGGCTGTGAAATAGTGTAGTTTTTCGGTGGTATAGGGACATATTTGGGGCTGCTGTTTCGGTGTTTAGAGGGGTTGTGGAGGGCTGTGTATTCGGTGGTTTGCGCGGCAGTGGGGACTGTTTTTAGGCTTGATATTCTCAGTAATGGGGACTGTTTTTTGCTTAGGGTTAGGCGTGAATGCTAGAGAGAGGAGAAGAAAATTGCTTCTTGTTGTTTTTGTGTATTGGGAGTGAATGAGAGGGGGGAGTGTCTTGGTTTTGGGTTTCTTTTATAGACAAAGGGGATGGGTGAATCCTTGCTTGACAAGGAAGGGATTTGGTGCATTAAATGGGGATATGATTTGGTGTTAAACATGAAAATCAAAGATTGATTGGGGGACAAAATTTGGTTAATTAGGAAGTTAATATATTTAATTTGTTTGGATTAGGCATACAATTTGTTTAGTTTGGTATATAATAATCTTGATTGATTTTAATTAGGCATGATTTTATTTGATATTTATTTTAATTTGGTATATGATTTTTAGATTTTATTTAATTCCCCATGTGTCAAATATGTGTTTTATTAATTTGGATGTGTTTTATGGGATTTGGTGGGCTAATTGGGCTTGGGTGTGAGGCTAGCAGCAAAACCAGAAATACCAACACCGTTCGAACGCCGATTCGAACGCTACATGAACGCCCGCAATCTGCTTGACGTTCGAACGCGGTCACGAACGCAGCACGAACGAAAACAGTGAACTTGTGAAATGAATATGATGACATGCTCATTCTAAATTTCCCCTTCCGACGTCTGTTTCCCGCGACTTCGTGACTTAAAATGTAGTGTCTCCAAATAAGACTCATCACAGGGACTTATATGCAAAAATGCAGTGCCTACAGCAGTTATCGGGATAATATGAATAGGTCATGATTATCCGATTATAGAGACTAGTTGCCAGACATCCGATATATGTTTCTTACGGGCAGACACAATTCCAGCCCTAGGCCTAGCATGTGACATCTGATATTGGATCGTAATACGCAATACTTAGTATACTACGCTTGATAAAGATTATATATTCCTTTAAAGAATATTTCTGGAGAATTGGGTAGGCACGGTGCTTTGCTAGAAGCCAACCATGTCTTGTAAATCAGTAAGAACGTGGTACCGGGTACGCGCGTGTTCGGATAGTCTGATGACCGGATTTACTGCCAACATATCCAGGGATCTCTTGGGTTGCCTCCCATAGATTCACCAATGATATTTGACTCGAAAAGAATTAATCTGGGATTAATTATGAGAGAGAAAATTAATATGGGATTAATTATGGCATGAGTTAATCTAGGATTAATTCGACTAGAAGAGAGAGAACGCGATTAATTTGGAATTAATCGGCAAAGTAAATTTAATAGTTAAATTGGATTTTACTATTTAATTTATTTAATTGGGATAAATTAATATATTGGATATATTAATTGAAATTAGATTTCAATGCGAATTAAATTGGATTTTAATTCTAGCGAACGAATTAATTTAGAATTAATTCGCAAGCGACTTCCGTAATAATTTTTCTAGGCATTATTATTTAGTTAAATTGGATTTAATTATGTTACGATGGAAAATTCATTTATTTCGAAATTAAATGAAACCGGACCCGAGCGAAGTTGCGTGTTGAGTTAACCAACTTAAATTTGGAATTTAAAAGTGGTGGGACCCACTTCACTTACATCACATGTTAGACATATTATGGAAATGGTTAGGCTTAAAATCATGGATTCGATTTATTAAAAGTAAGCTTGGCTTTGCTTATATAACACTCAAACCAATATCAACACTCAACCTCACTATAAATTAATTTGGTCAACTTTGGAAGTGATGTAATTCACTATTCACAGCATCTCTCATTCCTCTCCAAAGCTCAAAACTGTGAGCTTCTTCTTTCTCCATGGATTTTTGATGCAAAAATTCAAGTAAGCTAGTACTTTAAAGAGTCAAACAAGGAGATAGGGAGACTCACCCAAGTGTTGGAAACAACATAGAAAGCTTGTAGCTTCTACACATCCATAGAAATTTTCAAAATTCAAAGCCGATCAATGTGAGTATTCCGCAACTCCCTTTGATTAATTCACACACGAATCACTCTTAGAGATCCTTGGCATATTCTAGGAACACTAACAATGGTATCAGAGCGAGATCTAAGCTTGATTTGAACCTAGGGTTTATATACTTTAATTTGGGATTTTTGGCTTGGAGCTTGATTTGCCTAAATTGATGGTTGGATTTTTATATGATGTTGAATTGGATTTGTACGTTGTTGGAATTGAGAGAAATTGATTAGATCAAAAATCTCCAATTTCCCACTATGGCCGAATAATACCATAGGAATGCTCATGGTAATTTTTTGAAAATTAGACAATTGGATGTGTTGTAGGCATGAAATGTATGTTAGATGTTGATTTAATTGGATTGAAATCAAATTGCATGTTAATTTCTATGCCTTTGCCGTGAGCTATAAGCATGTTTTGATGAATTGTTTTGCTTCAATTTGTGTTGGACATGAATTGAAAATGATGAGCATGATTAATTAATTTAATTAGTGTTTTGGAAACATTAGATTAGTTGATTAATTATGTTAATTACACTTGAATTGGATTAATATGTAATTGGGAATAAAGTATTAATTTAATTGTTGTAATTGGGCTTAATGAGCTTGGTTGGGCCAAGTTTGGTTTAGGACAATTGGGTTGGATCCAATTGGGCCTAAAACCATTTCCATAAAGTCCAAATATGACAATTGGGCCTTTAAATAATTTAATTAGGCCTAATGGGCATAAATTGATTTTTGGCATATGGTGATTCCTAATTGGGCCTTGGCATATTGGGTTTGATCCATAATGGCCAAAGCCCATGCCTAAAGAATTAATTAAAAGCCCATTGGACTTTAATTAAATAGTATTGGATACTAATTGGGCCTTTGAGACCCATGAAGATTGGATTTGGAATCCAAGTCTAAAAGGCACTATTAAAAGTGTAATTATTTAATTTGGAATTAAATATGAATTAGTATTGGATACAATTTAAATCGGATTTAAAATTGTAGTTCGATATAATTCAAGAATACGTACTTTGAGTATTTATTCTTAAACGAGTTGGACTCGCGCAAATCAAATCGTTGTTTGAACATTGGATGGTCATTAATTCAAAGATTAATTAATTGGATTAGATTGATTGAATAACATGCTTTGTGTGAATACTTGGATGTATTGTATAAATAATGTATATCAGATGGATATTAGAAGGGTGAGGGCAATTTTGGAAATTATTGTAATAAATTTAGAATTTATTAAATTGGACCTGCGTGTCCAGCCTATTATCTCTATTCTCTTTGTATTTATCTTCTCACCAATCCCCCTCAATGTAAATGAGGTTTCTTTAGAAGTATTATGTAATTGGGTAGAAGTAAAATAGTGCTAGCGAGAGAGAGGAAATGAAGAGATTTGTTCTATGAACAATTTGTTATATATCCATCCGCATATCATTATTATTTTATTTCGCGCCTTATTATGCTTTTAGAATGCATGCTTAAGGGTGTATGATGAGACCTAATCAAAGATAATAAATTGGTTGCTAATTTACGCGAAAAAACCCTCAATCAAATATTATGCGTTTTTCCTTCCATTGAGTGGTTCTCTCTCAAGATCCAAGATTGGCATTGGTTTGTTGGCCAAAGTCAAGATCAATGTCCATCGCGGATGTGTTTGAACCACGAAAGCTTTGTTCTATATCGCATGTCTTGAGCGGTTGTGACTTGTTGGCCAAAGTCAAGGTCACTTCTAGTTCATCGACGTGGATTACGAAGCTATCCCACTGTCAATGGGTCACGCTTAACGGGAATCATTAAGTTTGTTGAGCCAAAGCCAAGGCTTAGTTGATTTAGAGGAAAAGGTTAGGAAATATATTGGATATATTTACATATATTGGATATATGTTTCGGACTTGGATGTCCACCTACTGGATCTAGGAATTGGATGAGATCCAATTGATCTTAGAGATCTACCTAGTTAAGTTTCATACAACTTGTTGGCCAAAGTCAAGGTTGTGTGTTATTTAACGGGATCCTAGCCCACTAGGAAACTAGGTTTCCCGAGTACTCCACAGAGGGTTAGAGGCTCGTCGAAAAATAGTGGGAGGCTAGTATTAAATTTACAATTTCATTTAAATACTTGCCAATACGAGCTCTTTTTTTTTTAATTTATCGTTGTTATAAATATATTAGTTGGACTAATATTTAATATTGTTTTCTTTGAACAGTTAGACTGTACAAGACACTACTCCACTTGTAGTTGGTCATATAGTTGGACTATAGTAACCATTACATTTTGAGTGTACCCAAAATTGTTGATTGAATAGTTGGACTATTGCAATCGAGATGGCTGGAAAGATTAGCGTCAAAGGAGATAATCCTAGGTGAAAATATCTTTAACGACACAATTTTCCAGATTAGGAAATGAATCTCAGGATAGTCCTGAGAGCCAAGAAGTTACTCTATTTGATAGAGCGACCTCTCGGGCCTGAGCCCGGAGTTGAGAAAATAGTAGTGCATGAGCTTTGGAAGACTCATCGTGATGATAACTTTAGTGCTCAATCTGTTATGCTTGCAGCAATGACTCCTCAATTTCATCGTCAAAACAAAGGATTAGATCATTATAGTATGATGTTGAAATTAAAGGATCTTCATAGATCTAACCTTAGATCTTAGAAGTAAGAATTGCAAAAGAAGCTCTTTCGCTCGCGAATGTCAGATGGTACATCTGTCGAGCACTAGATGTCGCAGATGATTGCTGACATCTAACAGCTAGGTTAGCTGGGCATTACCTACGAGGCCGAGACTTCCAGAGATTTGATCTTATAGTCTCTACCCGACAGCTGGGTGTAGGCATTGTATTTTGCATATAAGTCCCCATGATGAGTCTCATTTGGAGACACTACCTTTTAAGTCACGGAAGTCGCATGAAACGAATGTCGGAAGGGAAAATTCAGAATAAGTATGTCATCAGATTCAATTCACATGTTCACTGCTTTCGTTCGTGCTGCGTTCGCTAACACGTTCGAATGTCAAGCATATTACGGGCGTTCATGTAGCGTTCGAATCGGCATTCGAACGGTGTCGGTACTTCTGGTTTTGCTGCTAGCCTCACGCCCAATCCCAATTAGCCCACCAAAGCCCATCCAAAACAATTAAAATATTTAAAACACATGTCACAAATTAAAATAATATCCTTCCTAAATTGAATAAATCACATCCCAAATCAAATCCAATCTAAATAATCACCTACCTAAATAAAAGAAATCTCATGCCTAGTTAAATAAATCAAATATATGATATTTATAATCTAGCCAAATCTTGTCCCTAATTAAAAAGATGTTTTCCTTATGAAATACTAATTAAAAGATATCACATTCATTAACAAATCTCATTCCTTTTCAAACATTAGAAACCCTAGCCTTTGCCTATAAAAAGAAGCCTAAACCAACCTTTCACACCCTGGCTCATACATACAAAAAAACTCCTAGCATTGACGCATAACACAAGCCATAAGCAACAAAGAAATCTCTTCTCCTTCCTCACTCTCTACAGTCGAAAATCACCCTTAAAATACCCTCTACATCCACCGAAAAACAGCAGCCCAAACACCTTAAAACAATAGCCTAAATCACCAAAAACAGTGAACAAAAACTGCACTTTAAAACCCTTAAGATTACTGTACAAAATAGCAGCCCTTAATCCCTCCAGAAACCACAAAACAGCCCCCTAATCAACAAAAACAATGACTGAAATAAAACAGCAAAAACAACAGTGAAACGGAGTAAAGACAGCGGTCCAAACAATGAAACAGTGAAAGGAAGTAGTGAACCGGAGGAGTTACGGAGCGTTAACCCTTCCAACGATCGTGTACCATACGTCCGAGAGGCGATTTGAAAGGTTAGACCTGAGGGCACTTCTATTATTTTTATTCATCTCTTAATTGTTTTATTTATTTTCTTCACATAAGAGTCACTTGTGGATGTGTGTTTTAACCCTTGAATGAATGGGAAATGTGTCGTCTCTTGCGGTATATAGGATGGAAACCCAGACGTAAATTATGTATCCGAATCTGAATGGACGGTAGTGTGGTCTGTACTTGGGATACAACTCCACGTACCACTTGAGCAAACAACACATATCTCGCTTCATTTTATCTTGATTGTTTATTATCCGCATTTTATATTTCGCCCTTTACTTTCTGCACATTATTTGTTTATGTATTGATGATGTAGTGCTCATGGGCTTAGTATGTTGGTCTAAAGGTTCTCCATTTGAGGGAAGAAAAGTCCAAAAGGCTACCTTTACGACAATACTTTACCGCGCCGGACGAAGTATGTTTGGTTGAACATGAGATATGTTTAATCGAGTATACGAAGTCCTACATTGTTGTCTTTATTTTATATGCATCATAATGTAATGCGCATGGGCTAACTAGGGTGGATTAAAGGTCCTCTATTCGAGGGAAAATGCCAAAAGGGCTACCTTTACCACGATGTTTTACCGCGCCTTTTATCATGTCATTCACCCTTTACATATTATTGTTTTATTTACGCATGTATTGCCTTCTAGTGCGCATGGGCTAACTAGGGTGGATTAAAGGTCCTATATTCGAGGGAAAATGCCTAAAGGGCTACATTTACCACGATATTTTGCCGCACCGGATGAAGTATGTTTGATTGAATGTGAGATATGTTTAAATGGACATATGGAGTTCCGCATCATTGCTTTATTTACGGATGCATTGCATTCTGGTGTGCATGGGCTAACTAGGGTGGATTCAAGGTTCTCTATTCCAGGGAAAATGCCTAAAGGCTACCTTTACCACGATGTTTTACCGCGCCGGACGAGGTACACCTGATTGAATGGGAATGAGTTCAATCAGGCACACGGGGTCCTACATTGTGGATTTACTTGTCTATGTATGTGCTGCGTCGTCTATCATGTATCAGGTCTGGTCCCGTTCGAACGCGTTCTCAAATGCTATATGAACGTGAACCTTCTGTTTACCGTTCGAACGCGTTTACGAATGTTACTCGAACGTGCATGAGTTTTCTTTGTTTTATCATGCATCAGGTCTTGTTCCGTTCGAACGTGTTCTTGAACGCTATATGAACGTGAACCTTCTATTTACCATTCGAACACATTTACGAACGCTACTCGAATGCGCATGCATTTTGTTTTATCAGGTCTTGTCCCGTTCAAACGCAAACCTTATGTTTACCGTTCGAACGCATTTTCAAACGCTACACGAACGCACATACACTGAACTGAGTCCTTTTCATCATATTTCATGCATGATTGCTTCTTGGGTGATTTCTCTTGCGTTATGTAATTAGCCATGCCATTCCATTATTTACACTTTTGCTATTATCATCCATTTGTATTTCCGCATTCATCTATTTGATGTGTTCGCAAGATTATGCTCAAGCATGATTAGGTCGTTAGGATGTTACTTGTTTCTCAAGCATGATTTAGCCATTAGTATGTTATTCCTCTATGCATGATCTTGTTATCTCCTTTTTCAATAGGTGTTTCTTTATGTTTATGTTTAGGTTGTTATTTATTTTTTCGTGTTTGATGATTCAACATGTTCATGAGATTGTTGTGTGATATCGTATGTTTTCCATTATTATGATTACTTTCATGCATGTGAACTTAGAAGTAGAATATTCTTGGAAATATATTGCTTAGGCTTGGTTAGATTATTGCACAAATCATATCATTAAAAGTGGCATAAGTAAGGGACCATTCCGAACCCAACGGTTTGAGGTCTTCCCTTGCGAGGGGTGAGTGCAGCCTTAAATCATTTTCCCGGTTCACACCGGGTGGTGACTCCATGTTATTTCTTCGGTTTAGTTCCCCGCGAGCTATTCCGTACTCCCAACTAGGCTGCGAGCCTAGAACAACGTCATCCAATATCTGTGTCCTATATTCTGGCGACTCCACTGGGGATAGAGAATTGGACCCGAAATAATGCCTTGTAATGATTGTGATTTGTGCTTTAATTAGCCGTGTTTACCATGGGTTGAAAGGGGTCTAATCAAAGGCACTTTTAAGGCTAGGTAATGGTTTGGTGTCTTTCCTCATTCACTACCTTTCTATAATGAAAAGCTGCGAAGGCACCTAGATAATCATGTACTTGTAGCCTACTGTGATGGACTAATTTGGAGGACTCGTTGTTTATTCCTGTCACCAAGCGATAAGAGCCTAAGAGGCTTGGGTTTTTAAGAGAGTTCGCTCCACCCTCGCTCTGGGGAATCTACAATGGGAAATCCATTTGACAGTCAGTCATGTACCATAACTCATTGGCACGTACCGTAAGGTATAAAAAAGGTACGCCCACTTGGTCGCTCGAACCCTTGAGTGGGGAGACCTAGTTATGGGTAATCCTTCGCCAGCGAGAGTCTTTGTCCACACTCCCGCAAACCCACACGTAGACCGGAGTTGAATGACCTATAGTAACTATTTCCTTGTGCTTGTGGACCATCCTCATTTGGATGCAGTTGGACTTCTTGTCAAAAATGCAAACTTGTTGGGCCATTTAAACTGGGACGAGTTCGTATCCTATGACAATTGGGCCAAAATCTTCTGAAATGTCGATGGGCCGCTCTGTAGAAATTATTGCTTTATGTTTGAATTATCTCTTTATGCTTGGGACCATCATCGTTTGGATGTAGTTGGACCTCTTGTCAGAAATGTGAACTGGTTGGGCCATTTAAGATGGGACGAGTTCGTATCCTATGACAATTGGGCCAAAAGCTTCTGAAATGTCGATGGGCCGCTCTGTAGAAATTATTGCTTTATGTTTGAATTATCTCTTTATGCTTGAGACCATCATCATTTGGATGCAGTTGTACCTCTTGTCAGAAATTCGAACTGGTTGGGCCATTTAAACTGGGACGAGTTCGTATCCTATGACAATTAGGCCAAAAATTTCTGAAATGCTGATGGGCCATCATGTGTTTGAGCTCTTTATCATTTGAAGTTGTTTAACCATGTTATTGCAAATGTGTAAACCTGTTGGGCCTTTTCAACTGAGACAAGTTTGCGCCTTGCAATAATCTGATTGAAGCTTTAAAATGATAATGGGCCGGATTATATGTTCAACACATCACACGTATCTCATGCATCTTATGCATACACACATCATGTTAAATCTCTTGTGTCTTAAGAGCCATCATAGATATCTGTTGGGTTAGGGAAAATGGAAGACTTGTTAAAAGGACAATAGCAAACATGAGCGAATCAGAGAATGAAACATTTCGTATGGATCAGTTGGAAACCAATCTCACCAAGGTTACTGAACAGTTGCAAGCCTTGGCTGCTGCTATGGCCAATATGGTTGTGCCCCGTGCTGGGGGAAACTCTGAGAATGAGAGGTGTGAAGACCCTCCGACTATATTGAGTGATGATATTCCGGGTTTTGATGATGATATGGCTGAATATGCTAAGGGGAAAGTGGCATGGTCTCAAGCTGAACTGTAGAAACTCTGAGATCAGGTAGAGTCGGTTACCCGTAAGATGAGGGGCAAACGTGAAGACCTACTAGATTATGAGGCAATGACCTTTGAAGAACAGTTTCCAGCTCAATTCAAAATGCCAGATATGGCCAGGTTCAACGGGAATGGGGATCCGAGGGTCCACCTCCATCAGTATGTTTCAGTTATGAGTTCAGTGGGTTTATCCAAGCGTCAGGTTCAGAAAATGTTTGGGATGTCACTCGAGGGGGCACTCGTGGTATGGTATCACAACCTGGAGAGGAAGATCAATGAGGATTGGAGGGAATTGGCAGAGGTCTTTTTGAAACAGTATGTTACAGATCTGGAGATCGACTTGTCACTCCGGGACTTAGAAAATACCAAGTAGAATCTAGAAGAAAGCTTCAAGGAATATGTAGACCGCTGGAGAAGCCAGCTTCTAAAGATGCAGACTCGGCCCTCAGAGAATGACCAGATTAAGATGATTATCAAGGGTACTAAGCCCTCGATCTATGGCAAGTTAAGGAGGAAGACCTCCATGATTACTGATTTTCGACAGTTGAGGGAGACTGTTATGGACATTGAAGAAGAAGAGGCGGAGAATAGGAAGTTCTATGGCCTGAACATGAGGCCAATTGGGGGAACATCAGGTACCAAGCCTATTTCCTCTGAAATTACTGCTATCCAAAACCGACGATTTTCCAACTTAGGAAGACCATTGTCTAAGATGTTGGAGAAATTAAAGACACAGGGACTTCTGAAACCCCTAGAGACCAAACCACTTCCACACCCACCACCACTACATCTCAACCTGAACCACTATTGCCATTTCCATCAACAGAAGGGCCATGACACTGACAATTGTGCCCGCCTTCGCCATGAAATCCAGGACCTTATAGACTCCAAAAAGATACCCGACCCAGAAACAGAACAGCCTAACACACACAAGAAACCTCTGCCGAATTACCACTCTGTCCCACCACCAACCTATATGATAAACTCTGGCCTACCCGAAAGCCTTGTCCTCAAATCCTTTGACCACCAAGCCTTTTGCCTGGGAATTTGGGATAGCAGTAGTGAGGATGAAACAGAACAGGGGAAGAACTTCTGGGAAGATTTCTCCAGTAGTGATGAAGAGGTGGTAAGAGGAATGACACGCAGCGGGTGTTTCTATAGTGATACGGCTGAGAAGGGTAAAAAAGTGTTGACGGAAGGCAGAGAAGTGTCTGAAAATGCAAAGAATGCTGAGGGGGATGCAGTGCTACGTCATTTAAGGAAGAAACGGGCACATGTTAGCATCTGGGAATTGTTGTGTTCGTCTCTGGAGCACAGGCATGCAATGGTTGAGGCCTTGAGCAAGATAGTGGTAACGTATGATGCCAACCCCGTGATGTTTTTCGGATCAGTGCAAAAGGAAGCTTTGCAGATAATAACCTTTTCTGAGGAGGAACTCCCGGTTGAGGGAAGGAACCATAATAAGCCTTTATTCATCAGAGCTGAAGTGAGGGGCAAGAAGACATCTTGTGTGATGGTAGATGATGGCTCATCCATCAATGTGTGCCCATTGAAGATTTTTGCGAAGTTGGGTATGAAGGCAACGGATCTGGATCCCTCCAGTATGACTATTAAAGCTTATGATGATAGTAAGAAGGGAGTTGAGGGTACTTTTACAGCAATGGTCAAAGTTGGCCCAATTGAAGATGAGGTTGAATTCACAGTGCTGGACATCCCGGCCACTTTTGCTTTGTTATTAGGAAGGCCTTGGTTTCACAAGCTTGGAGGCGTGCCCTCCACTCTGCATCAGGTTGTTAAGTTCCTATACGGGGGAGAGATTGTCACCATTCGAGCTGAGGTAGATAATGTTGTGGCCGCTTTTGAAATACAACCTTTCACAAGGTTCCAAGTGTCGGTAACTTTTGAGATGTGGGTGGATCCTAGAGTGGCTAGGATCATGGAAAAGATGAAATTCAAGACTTGTAAAGGTTCGACATTACCAAACTTCAAGGGGCAGACTACCCGGAGAGGGTTGGGATACATGTCTGATGAGGATAAACCGTAAGCCAAAAAGAAAGGGTTGAAATTGATGGAATGCTTTGTAAAGGCTTCAGGGTATCAAGGAGAACCTGAACCGGTAGAAGTCAATGGGATTGTGGTACCCAGGTTTGAGATCTTTCAGGAGGTGATAAGTGAGAAGTCACTGGCATCGAAAATTGTGAAGAAGGAATATGAGAAATGGGAAGAAGAGCTGATTAAGTTGGAGGGCCTGACCCTCGAGGAAAAGGAGGAAGAACTAGCTGTGGGGGATGAAGCATCTGTGGAGGATGAAGATGTTTATCTCTCTGATTTATTTGAATGTATTCCTGCATCTGCTAGCAATAAAGACAATCATTTTGCTTACTCGTCTGAGTCTTTCCCTTTCAATTTGCATGACTTGAGTATATTTGATATCAGTTCCACCAGAACAAATGCATTCAACCTTGGTACGCCAGAGAGCCCCAAGGAAATTCTAATTGCAAGTGAGGTTACCTCTTAGGAGCGGTAGAAATTAGAAGGAATATTGGCCAAATATGCCAAAGTGTTTGCTTGGTCCTATGAGGACATGTCTGGAGTAGACAGAAGCATCGTCCAACATACAATTCCAACTTATCCAAATATGAAGCCGGTGAAACAGAAACTTCGACGGATGAGACCTGAGTGGGCCGAGAAAGTCAGAGAAGAAGTCAAGAAACAGATAGATATGGGATTCCTGGAAGTGGTGAAGTATCCTGAGTGGTTGGCAAATATTGTGCCGGTGCCAAAGAAAGACGGGAAAGTCATAATGTGTGTGGATAACAGAGATCTTAACAAGGCTTGCCCGAAAGATGATTTTCCTCTACCTCATATAGATGTGCTAGTTGACAGTGCGACTTTATCTGCCATGTATTCATTTACAGATGGGTTTTCAGGGTATAATCAGGTTCTCATTGCTGAAGAAGACAAGCACAAGACGGCCTTTGTCACTGAGTGGGGCACATATTGTTACAAGGTAATGCCGTTTGGGCTCAAGAATGCAGGAGTTACTTATCAGCGGATGGCTACTACATTATTCCACGATTTGATGCACAAATAGATTGAAGTATATGTGGATGATATGATAGTGAAATCAGAGACAAGAATTGGGCATATAGAAGCACTGGAGAAGTTCCTTCAAAGAGTTGACAAATACGACTTGCGGTTGAATCCCAAGAAATGTGTGTTTGGGGTAACATCAGGAAAATTATTGGGGTATACAATTGGAATGGGAGGAATAGAGGTAGACTCTGAGAAGATCAAAGCAATTACTGAGATGTCAGCACCGAAGACAGAGAAGGAAGTCAGAGCATTCCTCTGGAAAATTCAGTACATCAGTCGATTCATCGCCAATTTGACATCAGTATGTGAGCCTATCTTCAAACTACTGAGAAAAGACTAGCCAGTGAAATGGAATGAGCAATGTCAAGCAGCCTTCGACAAGATCAGAGAATACTTGGTAAAGCCTCCTGTATTGAAACCTCCGAGACCGGGCAAACCCTTGGTATTGTATTTGGCCATAGAATCAGAAGCACTGGGGGCAATGATGGTACAAGCAGATGAGACAGGGGTGGAGCATGCAGTCTACTATCTCAGTAAGAATATGCTTCCGTACGAAGCCCGCTATCAAGAAGTAGAGAAGATCTGTTTGGCAGTGGTATGGGCGTCCAGAAAACTGTGGCATTACTTCCAGTCTTACAAGATCCAGGTGGTAGCCAAAGAAAATCCCTTGAAGTATCTACATTCAGTGCCTTTGCTAGTGGGGAAGTTGGGCAGCTGGTTAGTGTTGCTGACAGAGTTTGACATTGAGTATCTCACCTCCAAAGTAATCAAAGGGCGAGCAATGGCAGAGTTCCTGGCATTACAACCTATTGAAGGGGATCAATATAAGTTTGAATTCCCAGATGAAGAGATCCAAGCAATAACAGTTCAGGGATGGAAGATGTATTTTGACGGAGCAGTGAATTACAAAGGAGCCGGAATTAGGATTGTGATAGTGTCCCCCGAAGGGGAAACCTTGCCTATGGCCAAGAGGTTGACATTTGGGGTAACCAAAAACATGGCCGAGTATGAATCATGTGCTTTTGGATTGACTGCACTGATAGCCTTGAAGGCTGAGAGCGTGGAGGTCTACAGAGATTCGATGTTGGTAATCCGACAGATTCATGGAGAATGGGAATTAAAGGAAGAACGGTTGAAACCTTATATTTTTCACCTCAGAAAGTTGGCGCAATCTATCCCCGATCGTAAGTTTCAGCACTTGCCGCGAGAAGAGAATCAGATGGCAGACGCACTAGCTACACTTGCACCGACTTAGGAAAATCCAGAGAAGTTAGTGATGAGACTATTGGTATTGAAAACAGCAAGCAAACCGACCTATGAGACATAAAGAGTTTTGGAAATAGAGATCGACGATGGAAAACCTTGGTATCATGACATTCAGAGGTATCTGGAACATAGAGAATTCCCAGAAGGAGCAAGCAGAAAAGACAGAATAGCCATTCAAAAGTTGGCTTCTCAGTATGTGATTTTGAAAGGCGAATTGTACAAGAGACAAGTAAATGGCGTTCATTTGAAGTGTTTGAGAAAAAAAGAGGCTCAGAAGGCAATGGAAGAAATACATGCCGGGGTATGTGGACCGCATATGAATGGGTTGAATTTGTCTCGCAAGATTGTAAGACAGGGTTTCTACTGGTTCACCATGGAGACAGACTGTGCAGAGCTGGTAAAACATTGTCATGATTGTCAAGCACACGGTAATTTGAATCATCTGCCGCACACAGAGTTGCATGGGCTATCAGAGCCGTGGCCTTTCTCAGCTTGGGGAATTGATATAATCAGAGAAATTCGACCGAATGCATCGAATGGACATCGTTTCATAGTAGTGGTAGTAGACTACTTCTCAAAATGGGTGGAAGCCGAGTCATTTCGTAACGTCACAGCAAAGCAGATGGAAAAATTCATAGCTCGAAACATCATATGTCGATATGGGATGTCGCATCATGTAGTGACAGATAACTGAGTTCAGTTTCAAGGGGAAACGAAGGCAATGCTACAGAGATATGGGATTGGACATCACAAGCCATCAACTTACCGGCCGCAGGAAAATGGGGCAGTGGAGGCAGCCAATAAGACAGTAAAGAAGATATTAGCCAAGATGACAGAGAACTGCAAAGATTGGGCTAACAAGCTACCGTATGCCCTGTGGGGTACAGAACATCAGTAAGAACATCAATAGGAGCCACGCCTTACTCTTTGGTCTATGGAATGGAAGCAGTACTGCCAGTGGAAGTTGAGATACAATCCTTGAGGGTATTAGCAGAAACAGAGTTACCTGAACAAGAATGGGCCGCACAGAGATTTGAATAGTTAGCACTACTGGATGAAAAAAGTTTGAATTCCTTGCATCACATACAGATATATCAGAAGAGACTAGCTTGAGCATTCAACAAGAAGGTGTGTCCTACTAAGATCAGAAAGGGTGATTTGGTACTTAAGTAGTCAAGACCGTCAACGACGGATCCTAGAGGAAAGTTCAAACCCAACTGGGAAGGACCTTACATAGTGCAGAAAGTAATGGGAAATGGGGCAGTGAGATTGTCAGACTTGGAAGGGAACGAGTTCACCGAGCCGATCAACGTAGACAGATTGAAGTAGTATTTTACCTGATGAATAGTAGACCAAGCAGTCACCAGGGGAATTGGCGGAAGACCTAACCCAACGAGATAGGAAACTCATTCATGCATGCATACATACATGTAACGTATTCTGCATTCCTTTTTGTGTTTGTTTTGTTTTGTAATAACAGGTTTCAAAGAAGAAAAAGAGAAAGCAGCAAAGGAAAGCCAACCAGAAGTAACAACGGTACAGTGTCATCAGTTTCAAGAATGAATCGGTATCAGCTTGGGGCGAGGCCCACATCCGCATCAGTTTGGGGGGCGAGGCCCATGTCAACATCGGTTTGGGGTCGAGGCCCACACATTTCATCAGAAATTTTGGGGATGAGTCCCGGGGGCGAGTCCCACGTCAGTATCAGTATCAGTTTTGGGGATGAGTCCTAGGGTCGAGGCCCACACATATAATCAGCAATTTTGGGGATGAGTCCCAGGGGCGAGGCCCACGTCAGTGTCAGTAGCAATTTTGGGGATGAGTCCCAGAGTCGTGACCCACATCAGTTGTAGTTATTGGGATGCGTCCCAGGATCGAGGTCCACTGCATCATCAGTTTTGGGGATGCGTCCTAGGGTCGTGACCCATATTGTCAACGGTATTGGGATGCGTCCCAGGGTCGAGGCCCCAATTATCCGTTGAAGTTATTGGGATGTGTCCCAGGATCGAGGTCCACTGCGTCATCAACTCAGCTCGAGGCAGCAGGCAAGTAAGGTGGCAGCTGGCGAGCCACCTAAGTAAAAATGCATTGCACGACTTTGATAGGATTGTCACTGTCACACACTGCACAAGTCCCATCAAAGTGGGGGCGACTGTAGGCACTGCATTTTGCATATAAGTCCCTATGATGAGTCTCATTTGGAGACACTACCTTTTAAGTCACGGAAGTCGCGGGAAACGAATGTCGGAAGGGAAAATTCAGAATAAGTATGTCATCGGATTCAATTCACAAGTTCACTGCTTTCATTCATGCTGCATTCACTAACATGTTCGAATCTCAATCAGATTGCGGGCTTTCGTGTAGCGTTCGAATCGGCGTTCGAACGGTGTCGGTACTTCTGGTTTTGCTGCTAGCCTCACGCCCAAGCCCAATTAGCCCACCAAAGCCCATCCAAAACAATTAAAATATTTAAAACACATGTAAAATAATATCCTTCCTAAATTGAATAAATCACATCCCAAATCAAATCCAATCTAAATAATCACCTACCTAAATAAAAGAAATATCATGCCTAGTTAAATAAATCAAATATATGATATTCCTAATCTAGCCAAATCTTGTCCCTAATTAAAAAGATATTTTCCTTATGAAATACTAATTAAAAGATATCACCTTCATTAACAAATCTCATTCCTTTTTAAACCTTAGAAACCCTAGCCTTTGCCTATAAAAAGAAGCCTAAGCCAACCTTTCACACCCTGGCTCATACACACAAAAACTCCTAGCATTGACGCATAACACAAGCCATAAGCAACAAAGAATTATCTTTTCCTTCCTCACTCTCTACAGCCGAAAATCACCCTTAAAATAACCCCTACATCCACCAAAAAATAGCAGCCCAAACACCTTAAAACAGTAGCCTAAATCACTAAAAACAGTGAACAAAAAATGCACTTTAAAACCCTTAAGATTACTGTACAAAATAACATCCCCAAATCCCTCCAGAAACCACAAAACAGCCCCCTAATCAACAAAAATAGTGACTAAAATAAAACAGCAAAAACAGCAGTGAAACGGAGTAAAGACAGCGGTCCAAACAATGAAACATCGAAAGAAAGCTGTGGACCAGTGAACCGGAGGAGTTGCAGAGCGTTAACCCTTCCGACGATCATGTACCGTACGTCCGAGAGGCGATTTAAAAGGTTAGACCTGAGGGCACTTTTATTATTTTTATTTGTCTCTTAATTGTTTTATTTATTTTCTTCACATGAGAGTCGCTTGTGGATGTGTGTTTTGACCATTGAATGAATGGGAAATGTGTCGTCTCTTGCGGTATATAGGATGGAAACCCAGACGTAAATTCCGTAGCCGAATTCGAATGGATGGTAGTGCGGTCTGTACTTTGGATACAACTCCACGTACCACTTGAGCAAACGGCACATATCTCGCTTCATTTTATCTTGATTGTTTATTATCTGCATTTTAGATTTCGCCCTTTACTTTCTGCACATTATTTGTTTGTGTATTGATGATGTAGTGCGCATGGGTTTAGTATGTTGGTCTAAAGGTTCTCCATTTGAGGGAAGAAAAGTCTAAAAGGCTACCTTTACGACAATACTTTACCGCGCCGGATGAAGTATGTTTGGTTGAACGTGAGATATGTTCAATCGAGTATACGAAGTCCTACATTGTTGTCTTTATTTTATATGCATCATAATGTAATGCGCATGGGCTAACTAGGGTGGATTAAAGGTCCTCTATTCGAGGGAAAATTCCAAAAGGGCTACCTTTACCACGATGTTTTACCACGCCTTTTATCATGTCATTCACCCTTTACATATCATTGTTCTATTTACGCATGTGTTTCCTTATAGTGCGCATGGCCTAACTAGGGTGGATTAAAGGTCCTCTATTCGAGGGAAAATGCCTAAAGGGCTACCTTTACCACGATGTTTTGCCGCACCGGATGAAGTATGTTTGATTGAATGTGAGATATGTTTAAACGGACATATGGAGTTCCGCATCGTTGCTTTATTTACGCATGCATTGCATTCTGGTGCGCATGGGCTAACTAGGGTGGATTCAAGGTCCTCTATTCGAGGGAAAATGCCTAAAGGCTACCTTTACAAAGATATTTTGCCGCGTCGGACGAGATACACCCGATTGAATGAGAATGAGTTCAATCGGGCACACGGGGTCCGACATTGTGGATTTACTTATCTATGTATGTGTTGCGTCGTCTATCATGCATCAGGTCTGGTCCCGTTCGAACACGTTCTCAAATGCTATACAAACGCGAACCTTCTGTTTACCGTTCGAACGCGTTTATGAACGCTACTCGAACGCGCATGAGTTTTCTTTGTTTTATCGTGCATCAGGTCTTGTTCCGTTCGAACTCTATATGAACACGAACCTTCTATTTACCGTTTGAATGTGTTTACGAACACTACTCGAACACGCTGTTGGAGTTTGCTAAGGTCCCAAGGATTAATAAACAAACATGAAATAAGTGCGAATACAAATCAACGAAGTTGCGGAATACTAACATCGATCGGTTGAGCGACGTGGCAAGCAACAAAACTCAAAATCTGCTCACTGGTTGGTCACGACAGTGACTGATTTTGCTCCATGGTGTGATCGGCAATCATCAAGGTTTTTGAGCTCCAAGCTTCGTCAAACGATTCTCGGCTCATGGGTGGACTTCCCTATCACCTTCGCATGTCTCTCGGAGTGCTAGCTCTTATGATTTTTGCCACAAAAATCACCACACTTGCTTCCCATTTCTCATTGGCTCACAGCAGTTCACTGCCAAAACCAGTGAAGAAATTGCCCTTGTTGGGCGAGAGAGAGAGATGAGAGAAAAAGAGAGTTGTGTGTTGTTGGCTTCAAATTTGTGTATCAAATACCCAAATGTGAATTTCAAATTCATTTACCATGAATTTGGCTTTCAAAAAGTCAAGCCTTAATGGCACCAACCACACACATCACTTCATCAATCCATCACTTAGTGAATAGTGACTGTCGTCAATCACTCAAAGTGAAAGACATCCATCACTTGATTGACGATGATGTGACGCTAGATGCGACTAGCGATTTGACGCTTGATTTGACTTGCGTGCCACATTCAAATTCGAAATACGAATACGCTCGCAAATAATCTCGGGCTCGGGTTCGCTAATTCCAAAACAATGAATTTTCCTTTGCGACGCAATTAAATCTAATTTAATTAAATAATCATGCCTAGCATAATTACTATTCACGTCGCTAACGAATTAATTCTAAATTAACTCATTCGCCCGAATTAAAATCTAATTTTAATTCCACGTCGAAATCTAATTTCGTTTAATATATCAAATATATTAATTAATCGATTAATTCCAAATTAATCGTTATCTCTCTTTAAATTGATATTTTATCCCAGATAAAATATCTCCGTAATTAATCCCAGATTAATTTTCTCTCTTCTAATTAATCCCAGATTAATTAAAGTGCGAGTCATACGTCATCGGTGAATCTTTGGGAAGCGACCCATGAGATCCCCGGATATGTTGGCAGTAAATTCGGTCGTCGGACTATCTGAACACATAAGTACCTTGTACTACGTTTATACCGATTTACAAGACAAGGTTGGCTTCTAGCAAAGCGCCATGCCTACCCAATTCTCCAGAAATATGCTTACAAGAATAAATGATCTATATCAGGCGTAGTATATATAGTATTGTGTATGTCGATCCAGTATCGGATGATCACGTGCTAGGCCTGGGGCTGGAATTGTGTCTGCCCCGTACGAAGCACATGTCGGATGTCTGGTAACTAGTCTCTATAATCGGATAACTATGACCTAGTCATATTATCCTGATGACTGCAATACTAAAGAGTACTAGTACCGTATCCTAGGTGACCATCATCTCCATATGACTGGAGTGACACTTCCGTCTTGACATCACACCCAACACACTACGATTCTCAATATACCCAGCATAGGCGTACACAGAACCTGTTAAAGCCCTGGACGACCGCAACCAAAGTATATTGATTGTCGCAAGTATTAGCGGTGCAAGTCTCAGGTTAAGACCAAATACACCTACCCTGATTTCGGACTTTAATAGACACATAGTCATACTACCAATGGAATTTCGAGGGGGTCTATCCAGAGCGAAGTTGTTTCTCGTACCATCGGTAAAACACAACCTCTTATTACACTTGCATGAGTATCCTATACCCAAATATATGAGCACTATGCCGTTGTGCCCTCACAATGCGCACAAGTGTAATACTAGTCTTTTACGTATTTATCGATGTCCAATCTCGATAATACTCTGACGATGGATATTTAATGATTTATCCTTCGTGGACTGATACTGTCTCATATCATTCTCAATCCAGGAACAAATCACAGGGACCTCTTATCATTTATACATCTAGGTGATCTAATCACAAATGATAAGAGTGCAATCTCCTTTGTCACATAGTTAATTTGTACAACAACGCCATGATCTGTACAAATAGTGACGCTATGGGTCATAATTGTCCAACAATCTCCCACTTGGCCTATAGCCAGTCACTCGAGTGTCTGACACCCGAACTATGTATGGTTGGCTCAAACTGCTGAGAAAAGGCTTTCGTCAGCGGATTTACATGACTATCATCTTATGTGATTTATTCGATCATCACATCGCCACGATGTATGATCCAAACGAATCAGATGAATATCGAAGTATATATCTGGATCATTGATGAGACCATTAATTTTTTAGCCTGTGCTGACGCCTAGCTCAGCTGCTAACAGAACTATATCTAATCTAATTAGATTTATTATCGACCCAAATAGCTTCTATTGCCGCCTCAGCTGCAGCAATAACCCGCATTTATTGTTTATTCAGTAACAGTATCTTGCTTGGAAGATTTCCAGCTCACTGTTCCATTATTCAAACTTTGTAGTACCGTTTGCGACTTGTAGTCATTTTATCGGTTTAGGAAACTTGCAGTAGTGATCCCAGTCACTTCAAGTTCTCCTTCTCCACAGATTAAGATAGCATCCTTAGTTCTCTAAGATACCAACAGATGTTCTTAACATCAATCCAGTGATTATCACTTGGATTGGCCTGTTTTTGAATCCATATGCTCAAAGCGTATGAGACACCAGGTCGCGTACATTTTTCAATGTACGAGTTCTCGGAGAGTTTTCTCGAAAGCCAAGCTTTCACCGATTATTATTATGGGAATATCATTTCCAAGAAATGACATATTATCATTATTTATAGGACAACCACTGTCATTACGCTCCCACTAACCCTCTTATATACACAAGAATCATTTCGTTTTGAATTAAATCATAAACCATTATGATCACATCAAAACGACAATTCCAAGAACCTAATTCTTGCTTCAATCCAAACATGGATCGAATAACCCGCAAACCTTGTTTGCTAGTTTTGGTACGACAAAACCGTCAGGATATTTTAAACATCCTCCAAAAAGGTTTCATTTTCAGGAAAGCGATTTTTCCCGTTAAGCTGACATATTTCATAAATGAAACATGCAGCAGAAGTAAGCATTATCCAAATGGATTTACCGTGGCAACAGGTAAAAGGTTTAATCGTAATCAACACAATGTTGATAACGATACCTTTCCGCTAAAAGCCTAGCTTTACACGTTGGTAGGTCGCCATCCATGTACGTCTTCCTTGAAGACTTATATAGTACCACTAGGCACAATGCCTTGCGGTACATCAACTAGTATCCAAACTTGTTGATATGCATGGAATCCAATTCAGATATCATGGCACTTTGCCATAATAGGGAGTCGATACCTTGTATCACTTCCTCATACGTAGCCAGTTGGTATACCTCAAAAGGTTAACATCTTTATGAGGTGAGAGCAGAAACTCATACCCCAGGTTGTTTTCTGACTCTCTCCGACCTACGCGGTTCTTGTGTATTCGAAGATTATTGGTAATAGTTTCATCATTGATGAACTATTTATGTTCAATTAAGATTCGGTGCCTTGGGCAGTATTACTCTGATTTTCATCGAGTTTTACTATCCTCCCACTTACCACTGCATATCGGTATTCCTCTTAGGAAAACCGCATGGTGAGCAACAATCTAATTGTTCTCTTGTGAGATGTATAAGTACTATACTTTGGTATCTCTAGGATAACCTACAATTGGCACTTATCCAATTTGGGCTTTAGTTTGGTATCATCCAAACATATGCCTAGCATTCCCAAATTTTCAGGAATGAGAAACCCAGTTTCTTTCTTGTTCATATCTAATATGAATTCTGTCAAACAGATTTTTAATGGAACCTTATTCAAAATAAGTTATGCACTGTTAATGCTTATCCGTTGAAGGAAATGGTAGCTCAGAACGACTCATGATTAACCTTATCATGTCCAACAAAATTCAGTTTATCTTGTTCGGACACACCGTCAGGATGACATGTTCCGGGAGGAGTCCTATTTGAAAGAATATTTTACTCTTTCAAGTATATTAGAAACTTATTGCCTAAGTATTTTCATCATGGACTAACCGTGATGATTTAATACTTTAGCCGATCTGTTTGTCTATTTCGTGTCGAAAACTTTAAAAGTTTCTGATTTGTGTTCTTCAAAAGAGACACATAACCATAACGCGATGCCACATCCGCAAAGGTCACGAAATATTCATATCCACCTCTAGCCTAGCTAGACATGGGCCCATTTGCTTCACTATGAACTGGGGCTAACAGATCGGTGATATTTACACTTTTACCAAGTAAATGTGTTATAGGCACATTGCCCAATAAACTAGATTCGTAGACTTTATTTGAATGGAATCAAATCAGTCCGAGTACCCACTATTCGAAAGTGTGGATATACGATTCTTGTTTAATTGTGTCTCAGACAACAATGCCACAATATGTTTCTCCTGATCAAATCAGTTTGAGCTGTTTGTTTGTCATATTATACGTTTGAGATATTTTATATTCAAAATATAAATGCTGTTATTCACATCTAATGTGTTTATCTCAATATCATCTTTATATAATAAAACACTTTAGTGTTCTAGAATATAAAGGTCAATCCGCAACGGATTAGACACTGATATAGAGATAATGTTTCTAGTCAAACTAGTTACATTATAACAGTTTCCAAATTTAGGTACACACCCGAAGGTAATTCCTAAACTTAGGTATCTGCGGTTGAAACAGCGATTTTCGTCCCGTTTCCAATTCCCAGATAAATCTCTATTGAAGTCAGTATCCTATTCAAAACAGATTCTGAACATCAATACATAAATTTTATGTTCCACACTAAGTATTTAAAATCTAATTTTAATACTAGTAGTGAACATAATGTTGACAAACATATTTGAAGTCAGAGCCTTGCTCGTCTTTAACTCTTTTATGTCTGATTTGTCCAAATTGTAGTCACGCTTCCGCGATCCCTTTTGCCACAATTTAAGCAGACATTTTGGGATTTGTCTTTTATCTTCCTAGAAGATTATAATGATTTTGCCTTTGCCATTTTCCACACTCCAGAAGCCTTTGGCCTAGCCTAGGCCTTCTAGAATATCGAAATAAAATGCGCCTTGCGCTACTTGCCTATTGCAAACTTTGACTTTATCTCCTTGAGAATAGTCATTAACTCTCTAAGAGTTATCAATTGCAATTTAGTACTTCTAAAATCTAATTATAGATTTATGAAGATCCTTCAATTTCATTATCATACTTTAAGGATCTAATCCTTAGTTCTGATTCAGAAATTAAGGAGTCTACTGCGACAAGCTAAATGGATTAAGCACTTAAGTTGTCATTACATAAATCTTCCAAAGATTATGCTCTACTATTTGCTTAACTCCGGGCTTAGGCCTAATATGTTATTTTATCAAATAAAGTAACTTATTAGTTTCCAGGACTATCCTGAAATTATTCCCAATTTGAAAATTAAACCATTTAAACACATTTTCCCTAGGATTATGTTTTAAATGTCAATCTTTCAATTTATATCTTGATTCTAATAGTCCAACTATTTAATCAACGATTTAGGTACTATTTATCATAATGATTACTATAGTCCAACTATTTAATCAACTATAATTAATAGATTAAAATCAATTATATTGATTACTATAATCCAATTATAAAATCAACTATAAATGAATAGTTTGAATATAGTCCAACTATTTATTAAAATAACATTTAAATATTAGTCCAACTAACATTTAATATATTTGACGAATGATATTTTGTTTGAGCGCGTATGGCAAGTAATTAAATGAATATTGCAAATTCAATTCTTGCCTCCCACTATTTTTCGGCGAGCCTCTAACCCTCTGTCGAGTACTCGGGAAACCGTGTTTCCTAGCGGGCTAGGATCCCGTTAAATATCACACAATCTTGACTTTGGCCAACAAATTGTATGATAATTAACTAGGTAGATCTCTAAGATCAATTGAATCCAATCCAATTCCTAGATCCAGTCGGGGGACATCCAAGTCCGAAACATATATCTTATATATGCCAATATATCCAATATATTACATAACCTTTTTCCTCTGAATCAACTAAGCCTTGGCTTTGGCACAACATACTTAGTGATCCCAGTTAAGCGCGACCCATTGACCATGGAAAGCTTCGTAATCAATGTCGATGGATAAGAAGTGGTATTGACTTTGGCCAACAAACCACAACTTGGACAAGACACCAATATGGAACAAAGCCTTCGTGATTCAAACACATCCTCGACGGACAAAGGCCTTGACTTTGGCCAACAAATCAATGCCAGTCTCGGATCTTGAGTGAGAATCACTCAATGGAAGGAAAAACACTTAATATTTTGCGAGGGTTTTTCGAGTGCAAATTGGCAACCAATTTATTATCTTTGTTAAGGTCTCATCATCATACACCCTTAAACATGCATTCTAAACACATAATAAAGCGCGTATAATAAATAATAATGATATGCGGATGGATACTTTACACAATTGATCCTAGATCAAATCTCTCCCTTTCTCTCTCCAGCTAGCACAAGTATTGCTTCTACCCGTTACACTACACTTCTAAAGAAACCTCATTTACATTGAGGGGAATAGGTGAGAAGAGAATACAAAGAATAAGGAGGTGATAAGGCTGGACACGCAGGTCCAATTAATAAATCAAATTTATTACAACAATTTCTAAAATTGCCCCACCCATCTAATATCCATCCGATATACATTATTCATGCATCGCAACCATGTATTCACACAAGCATGTTATCAATCAATCTAATCAAATTAATTAATCTGATAATTAGTGACCATCCAATGTTCAAACAACGATTTGATTTTGCGCGAGTCGAACTTGTTTTGCGAATAAGTACTCAAAGTACGAATTCTCGAATTAAATTAAACTACATAATTAAATCCAATTTAATATGTATTTAATACTAATCCACTTATTTAATTCCTAATTAAATACTACATTTTATTAACGAACCTTTACGACTTAAATTCCAAATTTAATCGTTACGGGTCTCAAAGCCCGATTAACGTCCAACGTCAATTCAATTAAAGTCCAATGGGCTTTTAATTAATTTCTTAAGGCGTGGACTTTTGGTCAACTCGGGTCAAACCGATAACCAAAACCCAATCCGGGAATTACCCCATAAGCCTATAAATCAATTTAGGCCCATTAGGCCCAATTAAACTTTAAAGGTCCATGAAGTCGCATTTGGGCTTTATGGAAGCGGTTTTTGGTCCAATTGGATCCAACCAATTTTTCCTAAACCCATCTTGGTACAACCAAGACCAATAAGCCTAATAACAACTTGAAAAGCCCAAATCCAATTTTAAGGCCCAACATAATTAAATTACAAAAATTCCAAATTCCCAATTTAATTACATTAAGTGTATTACATAATTAATCACCCAAATTAACATTTCTAAAACATTAATTTATACAATTAATCATGCTCAATTACAACAAAACATGTCCAACATATTTCATCAAAAATCAAACCCAATAATCATGCTCAACATGTCTCGGCAATTAGGGGAATTTTAAATCGATTTCGATTTCAATCCAATTGAATCCACAATCAATATTAAATCAACATTCCTAATTGATTCAAGTCATCCAATGATCAAAAATCAAAAAATTCCAAGACTTTAGGGCACTCATGTATTCGGCCAAGCCACAATATTTGGGGAAATTTGTTCCAAACAAAATTTAATCAAACTGATCCAATTAAATCTCAATTAAACATGTAATAAGCATACTTAACCATCCCATTCATCCAAATCATGCTAAAAAACATTTTACCCAAATTTTAAGCCCTAAACTATTTCATGCTCAACCTTGCTCTGATACCATTGTTGGAGTTTGCTAAGGTCCCAAGGATCAATAAACAAGCATGAAATATGTGCGAATACAAATCAACGAAGTTCCGGAATACTCACATCGATCATTTGAGCGACGCGGCAAGCAACAAAACTCAAAATCTGCTCACTGGTTGGTCACGACAGTGACTGATTTTGCTCCATGGTGTGCTCGGTAATCATCAAGGTTTTTGGCTCCAAGCTTCGTCAAACGATTCCCGACTCATGGGTGGACTTCCCTATCACCTTCGCATGTCTCTCGGAGTGCTAGCTCTTATGATTTTTGCCACAAAAATCACCACACTTGCTTCCCGTTTCTCATTGGCTCACGGTAGTTCACTGCCAAAACCAGTGAAGAAATTGCCCTTGTTGGGCGAGAGAGAGATGAGAGAAAAAGAGAGTTGTGTGTTGATGGCTTCAAATTTGTGTATCAAATACCCAAATGTGAATTTCAAATTCATTTACCATGAATTTGGCTTTCAAAAAGTCAACCCTTAATGGCACCAACCACACACATCACTTCATCAATCCATCACTCAGTGAATAGTGAATGGCGTCAATCACTCAAAGTGAAGGACATTCATCACTTGATTGACGAATGATGTGACGCTAGATGCGACTAGCGATTTGACGCTTGATTTGACTTGCGTGCCGCACTCGAATTCGAAATGCGAATGCGCTCGTAAATAATCTCGGGCTCGGGTTCGCTAATTCCAAATTAATGAATTTTCCGTTGCGACGCAATTAAATCTAATTTAATTAAATAATCATGCCTAGCAAAATTACTATTCACGTCGCTAACGAATTAATTCTAAATTAACTCGTTCGCCCGAATTAAAATCTAATTTTAATTATGCGTCGAAATCTAATTTCGTTTAATATATCGAATATATTAATTAATCGATTAATTCCAAATTAATTGTTATCTCTCTTTAAATTGATATTTATCCCAAATAAAATATCTCCGCAATTAATCCCAGATTAATTTTCTCTCTATTCTAATTAATCCCAGATTAATTAAAGTGCGAGTCATACGTCATCGGTGAATCTTTGGGAAGGGACCCATGAGATCCTCAGATATGTTGGCAGTAAATTCGGTCGTCGGACTATCCGAACACATAAGTACCTTGTACTACGTTTATACCGATTTACAAGACAAGGTTGGCTTCTAGCAAAGCGCCATGCCTACCCAATTCTCCAGAAATATCCTTACAGGAATAAAGGATCTATATCAGGCGTAGTACACATAGTATTGTGTATGTCGATCCAGTATCGGATGATCACATGCTAGGCCTGGGGCTGGAATTGTGTCTGCCCCGTACGAAGCACATGTCGGATGTCTGGTAACTAGTCTCTATAATCAGATAACTATGACCTAGTCATATTATCCAGATGACTACAGTACTAAAGAGTACTAGTACCGTATCCTATGCGACCATCATCTCCATATGAATGGAGTGACACTTCCGTCTTGACATCACACCCAACACACTACGATTCTCAATATACCCAGCATAGGCGTACATAGAACCTGTTAAAGCCCTGGACGACCACAACCAAAGTATATTGATTGTCGCAAGTATTAGCGGTGCAAGTCTCAGGTTAAGACCAAATACACCTACCCTGATTTCGGACTTCCATAGACACATAGTCATACTACCAATGGAATTCCGAGGGGGTCTATCCAGAGCGAAGCTGTTTCCCGTACCATCGGTAAAACACAACCTCATTACACTTGCATGAGTATCATATACCCAAATATATGAGAACTATGTCGTTGTGCCCTCACAACGCGCACAAGTGTAATACTAGTCTTTTACGTATTTATCGATGTCCAATCTCGATAATACTCTGACTAGGGATATTTAATGATTTATCCTTCGTGGACTGATACTGTCTCATATCATTCTCAATCCAGGAACAAATCACAGGGACCTCTTATCATTTATACATTAAGGTGATCTAATCACAAATGATAAGAGTGCAATCTCCTTTGTCACATATTTAATTTGTACAACAACACAATGATCTGTACAAATAGTGACCCTATGGGTCATAATTGTCCAACACGCGCATGCATTTTGTTTAATCAGGTCTTATCCCGTTCGAACGCGTTCTCAAACGCTATACGAATGCGAACCTTCTGTTTACCGTTTGAACGCGTTTTCAAACGCTACACGAATGCACATACATTGAACTGAGTCCTTTTCATCACATTTCATGCATGATTGCTTCTTGGATGATTTCTCTTGTGTTATGTAATTAGCCATGCCATTCCATTATTAACACTTTTTCTATTATCATCCATTTGTATTTCCGCATTCATCTAATTGATGTGTTCGCAAGATTGTGTTCAAGCATGATTAGGTCGTTAGGATGTTACTTGTTTCTCAAGCATGATTTAGCCATTAGTATGTTATTCCTCTATGCAAGATCTTGTTATCTCCTTTCGCAATAGGTGTTTCTTTATGTTTATGTTTAGGTTGTTATTTATTTTTTCGTGTTTGATGATTCAACATGTTCATGAGATTGTTGTGTGATATCATATATTTGCCGTTATGATGATTACTTTCATGCATGTGAACTTAGAAGTAGAATATTCTTAGAAATATGTTGTTTAGGCTTGGTTAGATTATTGCACAAATCATATCATTACAAGTGGCATAAGTAAGGGACCATTCTGAACCCAACGGTTTGAGGTCTTCCCTTGCGAGGGGTGAGTGCGGCCTTAAATCATTTTCCCGTTTCACACCGGGTGGCGACTCCATGTTATTTCTCCCGTTTAGTTCCCCGCGAGCTATTCCGTACTCCCAACTAGGCCGAAAGCCTAGAACAGCGTCGTCCAACATCTGTGTCCTACACTGGGGCAGGTTCATCTTGAACCAAGAGAAAACTCTTGGATAGTTAATGGCTATGCTCAAGGAAGCAAAGTCAGAGCTTCCAAAAGGGCAAGAAGTGCAAGGCGCATCTTACTTCGACATCTCAGAAGGCCAAGGCTTGGCCGAAGGCTTCTAGGGGTGTGAAAAAAAAAAGAGGGGCAAAGGTAAAATCGTCACAGTCTTCTGGGAAGACAAAGGACATATCCCAAGATGTCTGCCTAAATTGTGGCAAACGGGGTCACTAGAAGCGTGACTGCCGTATGGACAAGTCAGGCATGAAGGAAGTGAAGGCGAGCAAGGCTCCGACTTCAAGAATGTTTGTTATTGTAATAAACATGTCCACGACTAGTTTTAAAATTGGATTTTGATACTGGATGTGGTACATACATATGTACTGATGTGCGGGATCTACTGATTAGCAGGAGACTGGCTTCAGATGAGATAGAACATCGAGTCAGAAACGGGACGAGAGTCGCTGTTTTGGCCGTGGGAACCTAAGTTTTGGAACTGCCCTTTGGGCATGTACTTAAATTAGGAAACTGTTATAATATACCTAGTTTGACTAGAAATATTATCTCTATATCTAGTTTAACCTGTTGCGGGAATACCTTTATGTTCCAAAACACTGGGTGTTTTGTTTATAAAGAAGATATTGAGATATACACATTAGATGTGAATATCAGTATTTATATTTTGAATATTAACAAATCTCAAACATATAACATGACAAACAAATGGCTCAACCTGAATTAATCAGATGAGACTTATTTGTGGCATTGTTGTCTGGGACACATTAACAAGACTCATATATTCACACTTTCGAAGAGTGGATACTTGGACGGATTTGATCCTAATTCAAATGATGTCTGCGAATCTTGTTTATTAGGCAAAGTGCTTAAAACGCCTTTTAGCGGTAAAGGGTGTATGTGCCACCGTGCTGTTTACCCCTTGTTCATGGTGGCGAATATGGGCCCATGTCTAGCTAGGCTAGAGGTGGTTATGAATACTTCGTAACCTTTACTGATTTTGCATCGCGTTATTGTTATGTCTATCTTATGAAACACAAAGCGGAAACTTTTGATAAAATTCAAAGAGTTTCGACACGAAGTAGAAAAACAGACGGGCAAAGTATTAAGATATTACGGTTGGACCGCAATGGAAAATACTTGAGCAATAAGTTTCTCGATTACTTGGAGGAGTATGGTATTCTTTCACAGAGGACTCCTCCCGGAACACCTCAATTGAGTGGTGTGTCCGAACAGAGAAACCGAACTTTGTTGGACATGGTAAGGTTAAATGATGAGTCGCACTGAGCTATCAATTTCCTTCACGGGATACGCATTGAACAGTGCAATACTTATTTTGAATAAGGTTTCGTCAAAGTCTGTTGGACAAACTTCATATGAAATATGGACAGGAAAGAAACCGGGTTTCTCATTCCTGATGATTTGGGAATGCTGGGCATATAATTGAACGTTTGGATGGTACCAAACTAGAATCCAAATTGGATAAGTGCCTATTTGTAATTGGTTATCCTAGGGAAACTAATTCCACAACTCACAAGAGAACAAAGAAATTTGTTGCTCTCCATGCGGTTTTCCTTGAAAGAGGAATTCCTAAATGTAGTGGTAAGTGGGAGGAAAGTAAAACTCGATGAAAATAAGAGTGATACTATTCCAGGCACTGATCCCTCACGGAACATGAACAGTTCATCATGGATGAGACTGTTCAATAATCTTCTACTACACAAGAACCGCGTAGGTCGGATAGAGTCGGAAAACAACCTGAAAGGTATGGGTTTCTGATCTCACCTCATGTGGATGTTAATCTTATTGAGGATAATAAAATGACTACGTATGAGGAAACGATACAAGGTATCGACTCCGGTTTATGGCAAAGTTCCATGAAGTTCGAAATGGATTCCATGTATACCAACCAAGTTTGGATACTGGTTTATGTACCAGAAGGCATTATGCCTATTGGTAGTAAATGATTCTTCATGGTGAAGACACATATGGATGGAAACATACAAACGTACAAAGATGGGCTTGTAGCGAAAGGGTATCTTCATCAACATGGTGTCGATTACGATGAAACCTTTTACCCGTTACCATGATCAAATCCATTCGGATAATGCTTGATAATGCTATATATTTCGATTATGAAATATTGCAGACGGACATCAAAACCGCTTTCCTTAACGGAAACCTTTTGGAGGATGTTTACAATATCCTGACGGTTTTATCGTGCCGAAATATGCAAACAAGGTTTGCAAGTTAAATCGAACCATTTATGGATTGAAGCAAGCATTGTGTTCTTGAAACTAACGTTTTGATGAGATCATAATGGTATATGGTTTCATTCAAAACGAATATGATTCTTGTGTATATAAGAAGGTTAGTGGGAGTGCACTGACAATGATTGTCATATTTATTGATGATGTATTGCTTCTTAGCAATGACATTCCCATATTAAAATCGGTGAAAGCTTGGCTTTCGTTAAAATTTTCCATGAAATACTTGGGAGAGGCAACCTTTATTCTAGGAATAAGGATTTACTGGGATAGATCTAAAAGTGTTGGCACTCTCCGAGAACCCGTACATTGAAAGATATGTACGCGACCTGTTGTCTCATATGCTTTGAGCATGTGGAGTCACAATCAGACCGATCCAGGTGATGGTCACTGGATTGATGTTAAGAACATCCTTGAGTATCTTAGACGAACTAAGGATGCATTCTTAAAACATAGAGAAAGAGAACTTGAAGTGACTAGGTTCACCGTTGCAAGTTTCCAAACCGATAAAAATGACTTTAAGTCGCAATCAGGGTACGTAATTTTGTTTGAACAACGAAATAGTGAGCTGGAAATCTTCCAAGCAAGATATTGTTACCGATTCAATAAAAACAGATTATATTGTTGCAGCTGAGGCAGCAGAAGAAGCATTTTGGATCTATAAAATTCCTAATTAGATTAGGAAGTAGTTCTGTTAGAAGCTGAGCTAGGCTACAGCACAGGCTAAAGAATTACGGTCTCATCAACAATCCAAGTATGTACTTGGACAGTTTTATCTGATTCGTGAGATCATACATCGTGGCAATGTGATGATCGAAGAAATCATATGAGATGATAACCTTGTAAATCCGCTAGCGAAAGCGATATCTTAGCATAAGCATGAGCGACCCGTACATAGTTCAAGTGTCGGATACTTGAGTGATTGGCTATAGGCCAAGTGGGAGATTTTTGGACAATTATGACCCATAGCATCACTATTTTATAAATGACATGGTGTTCTTGTACAAAATTAACTATGTGACAAGGGAAATTGCTCTTTTATCATTTTGTAATTAGATTACTCGGATATATAAATGATAAAAGTCCTTATGATTAGTTCCGGATTAATAAGATATGAGACAGTATTAATCCACGAAAGGTTTAATCATTTAATATCCCTAGTCGTAGTATTATCGAGACTGGACATCGATAATGCGGAATAGACTAGTATTGCACTGGTGTGCGTTATGGAAGTTTAACGGCATAGTTCTCATATATTTAAGTATTGGATACTTATACAAGTGTGATAGGAGGTTCTGTTTGCCGATGGTATGGGAACAGCATCACTCTGGATAGCACCCTCGGAATCCCATTGGTAGTATGACTATGTGTCTATGGGAATCTGAATCAGGGTAGGTGTATTTGGTCTTAACCTAAGACTTGCATCGCTAATACTTGCGACAATCAATACGCTTTGGTTTTGGTCGTCCGAGGATTTAACAGGTTCTGTGCACGCTTCTTCTGGGTTTACTGAGAATCGTAGTGTATTGGGTGTGATGTCAAGATGGAAGTATCACTTCAGTCATATGGAGATGATGATCACGTAGGATACGGAACTAGTACTCTTAAGTACTGCAGTCATCGGGATAATATGACTAGGTCATGATTATCCAATTATAGAGACTAGTTGCCAGACATTCGATATATGTTTCGTACGGGGCAGACACAATTCCAGCCCTAGGCCTAGCATGTGACATCCGATACTGGATTGGAATACGCAATATTTAGTATTTCTGGAGAATTGGGTAGGTACGGTGCTTTGCTAGAAGCCAACCATGTCTTGTAAATCAGTAAGAACGTGGTACCGGGTACGCACGTGTTCGGATAGTCCGATGACCGGATTTACTGCCAAAATATCCAGGGATCTCTTGGGTCGCCTCCCAAAGATTCACCGATGATAGTTGACTCGAACAGAATTAATCTGGGATTAATTATGAGAGATAAAATTAATCTGGGATTAATTACGGCATGAGTTAATCTGGGATTAATTCGACTAGAAGAGAGAGAACATGATTAATTTGGAATTAATCGGCAAAGTAAATTTAATAGTTAAATTGGATTTTACTATTTAATTTATTTAATTGGGCTAAATTAATATATTGGATATATTGATTGAAATTAGATTTCAATGCGGAATTAAATTGGATTTTAATTCTAGCGAACGAATTAATTTAGAATTAATTCGCAAGCGACTTCCATAATAATTTTGCTAGGCATTATTATTTAGTTAAATTGTATTTAATTATGTTACGACGGAAAATTCGTTTATTTCGAAATTAAATGAAACCGGACCCGAGCGAAGTTGCGTGTTGAGTTAGCCGACTTAAATTTGGAATTTAAAAGTGGTGGGACCCACTTCACTTACATCACATGTTAGACATATGATGGAAATGGTTAGGCTTAAAATCATGGATTCGATTTATTAAAAGTAAGCTTGGCTTTGCTTATATAACACTCAAACCAATATCAAAACTCAACCTCACTATAAATTAATTTGGTCAACTTTGGAAGTGATGGAATTCACTATTCACAGTATCTCTCATTCCTCTCCAAAGCTCAAAACCGTGAGCTTCTTCTTTCTCCATGGATTTTTGTTGAAAAAATTCAAGTAAGCTAGCACTTTAAGGAGTCAAACAAGGTGATAGGGAGACTCACCCCAAGTGTTGGAAACAACATAAAAAGCTTGGAGCTTCTATACATCCATGAAAATTTTCAAAATTCAAAGCCGATCTATGTGAGTATTTCGTAACTCCCTTTGATTAATTCACACACAAATCACTCTTAGAGATCCTTGGCATGTTCTAGGAACACTAACACTTCTTTTTGCCTGATCACCAATAATATTGATATGGTAAACTTAAAATGAACTTGGAAAATAGATTTTAGGTTTCAGCCTTAGATTCAATAGCTCACGATCTTCCTTGAGGATAGATAACCCTTTAATAGATTTCCTTACAGGATATGAAAATACATGTCGGGCGTGGGTAGCCATAATTGGAACTTGAACTTAATGAATTCAGATAACCTGGTTAACATAGGAATATGATTAATTGGGTTATACTGGGTATTTGTGTCTGACCATCGGAAGAGGCTTTTACATAATTTTGTGTTCCAGGTTAACAGACTAATTTATTACAAATATATAAGAGAATTAATTTATCTTTTGAATAATATTTTGTGGAGTCACAACCCTAGGTATTTTGTGTCTTTTGTTATTTTACTTAGTATTTTCTTTTGTATTTTTATTTATTTATTTATTTAGCAAATCCACATTCAACCAACTAATCAAGCAATCATTCTCTTCTTCCTATAATTAGATACATGTAAATAAATAGAATAAATAATTAATAACAATAGTAGAAATTAATTCCTCTTGGGATCGATATTTTTATATTACTTGAACGATACGTGCGCTTGCGTTATACGCGTGTGATTGCACAAGTCATGAGTTGTTAGCATTTATGTTTTAAACATGACCGACCAGATGTGATATTTGGAATGATAGGGCATTATCATCGATGAATGACTAGGTTGAAATTCAATTATATCTTCTATGCCTGGTACCTTTTCTGGTTTTATATTAAACTTTCATATGCATCCGATACAAGCCAGTTATGAAGAACTTAATAACATGTTACGCACGGCGGACCATGATTTGAATTAAGGCAATCCCACTTTATACCTCAATGGTGGATCAAGCTCTTCAAAGACTTCTAGGAAGTCCAAGAAGATTAAAATGAGAAAGAAGAAGATATCGAAGAAGAACTCCAAGAAACCTACAAAGTTTAAAACTGCAAGATCGCACGTAGCTCATGATATTTGTCTACATTGTAAGAAGTCGGGACACTAGAAATGTGACTGTCTAGAGCTGAAAGTAAAAACATTACCCTCGGGTATTCTTTCTATTTTTCATATTATTGGCATCGCATTAGTCTTCGATGTAGATAGTGGTTGGGTGTTAGTCACTGGAAGTCCCACTCATATTTGCAACTCCATGTAGGTCATGAAGGTTAAAAAAAAGGCTTAATAGGGGGACATCTAGCTTATAGTTGGCAATAGGGAGACCTTGGATGTCAAAACCATAGAAATAATTATTTTAAATCTCCCTAATTGATGTAAAAAATTTTACATGACTGTTACTATGTACCCTCTCTAATCAGACAGATTATATCATTACCGATATTGGATAGAGAAATGTATATTGTAACATTAAATATGGTACTTTATGTTTGTATAATAAAGATAACTATTTGATATGTCAATGTTCTTTATTTAACGGTCATTATGTTTTGGAAACAAATCAAGATGTCTTTAATATAGAGGAAAATAAAAATAAAAGAATTGAATTAAATAATACTAAATTATGTCATATGAGATTGGGCCAAATAAGTATTAGACGTCTATTGAAATTGGTTAATGATGACTTGATTGAAGATCTTACTCTAGATCCTTATTCGATTTGTGAGTCATGTATTCAAGGGAAAATGACAAAGGCCGTATTTCTCAATGTTGGACACCGTGCTGATGATTTATTGGAGCTAGAACACAGTAATGTGTGTGGTCTATTAAATCATGCCACTCAGGATAATTCTATATACTTCATGACTTTCATGGATGATAAATCAAGATTTGGTTATGTCTATTTGATGAGACATCAATCGAAAACATTTGAAAATTTCAAAATATTCCAAAATGAAGTAGAGAAACAAACCGATGAATTCATTAAGTGTCTACAATCAGATTAAGGTGGTGAATACATGAGCAAGGAATTCAAATTTTATTTAAGAGAGAATGAGATTCTAGCCCAATATAGCCTACTAGGAACTCCATAACACAATGGTGTATTTGAGCGGAGAAATTTTATTTTATTGGATATGGTAAGATTTATGATGGGCTATACAGATCTTTTATATTACCTTTGGGGTTATACTTTACTTACTATTGCCCTCATACTTAACAGAGTTCCATCGAAAGCTATTTTTATGACCCCATATCAGATATGGTACGGTAGAAATCCAGTTCATAGATACTTAAAGATTTGGGATTATCCCGCATTGCGCAGTGGCATAAACTAGCACCCATGGATTATAAATACAGGTTCGTTGGATATCTTGATAATTCTTTGGGATATCAATTCTATGATTCTGAGCAACGAAATACATTTATTTCTTGTTTTGTCACTTTTCTTAAAAATGAAATTTTGAGAAAAAATGGGAATTGTAGAAAGATTACACTCGATGAGTTTGATCCCAACATTGAGGAACCTGGGATGAAATCAGGATCCAACTAGATGAATGATCTATGACACAGGTTATATATAGGTCGAATAGAATATCAAGGTCTTCAGAGAGACTGTTTTTAACGTCTGATGCGAGCCTCGATATTCTCCGCTTGGAGGAAACAGATTCGACTACGTGTAAACAGACTATATTGGATATCAATTCGAGAAAATAGCAAGAAGCAATGAAATCTGAAATGGATTCTATGGTTGACAATCAAGTCTGTGACTTGGTTGAACTTCCTGAAGGAGTTAAACCTAATGGTTGTAAATGGGTTTATAAAAGAAAGTGAAGGCTCGATAGAAAGGTGGAAACCTTAAGGCCCGAATGATAGTAAAAGGTTACACTCAATGTCCCGCGATTGACTATGAGGAAACATTTTTCCAATAGTCATGCTAAAAATCTATTACTATTCATTTAGCCATTATTGCATATCATGGCTATGAGATATGAAAGATGAATGTGAAGATAGCGTTCCTAAATGGATTCCTCGATGAGGATATCTATATGGAACAACCAGAAGATTTCGTATCCAGTGAGACTTCAAACTTGATTTGTAGGCTCAATAAGTCTATTTATGGACTTAAACATGCATCCTGAAGTTGGAATCGTCATTTTGATGAGATAATTTGATTATTTGGAGTCATCAAGAACGAGGAAGAATCTTGTGTTTATAAGAAAGTTAATTATATTATGATAGTTTTCTTGTATTGTATGTAGACGATATCCTTATCATTGGGAATGATATATGATTGATGAAAAGTGTGAAAGTCTACCTTTGTAAGAACTTCTCCATGAAAGACATGGGTAAAACATCTTATGTACTAGGTAAAAGGTTCTACCGGGATATAGTAAGGAAGCTTATAGGATTGATAAAATGTTAGAAAGATATGGTTTTACGAACTGCAAGAAAGTAAATATACCATTTCGATACGTCATACGTCTTTCTAAGAAAATATCACCTCAGTCTGAGGAATAGAGAGTTAGAATGTCTAACTTGTCATATGCTTCTTGTATTGAAAGAATTATGTATGCTACGTTATGTATAAGACCCGATATCGGTTTTGGTGTTATTGTTACTAGCTGATATCAATCTCATCTGGGTAATGATCATTGGAAGCCGTGAAACATATCTTGAGATATATAAAGGGTATTAAGGATAAGTTTCTAATTTATGGAGAAAATAAGCTACAACTTAAGGGTTATATAGACTCCGATTTCCAGGGAGATTCGAATGATAGAAAGTCTATATCCGGATACATATTTATCCTTAATTACGGTGCGGCTAGTTGGCGATGTTCAAAGTAAGGCACTAAAGCTGATTCCATAGGCGGAATTTATAGCGGCTTCAGAAGCTGCTAAAGAAGCTGTTTGGATTAGAAATTTTATCACTGAACTTGGCATTGTGCCTAGTATTATAGATCTGATCCCACTATATTGTGATGATAGCGGAGCCGTTGCGCAGACTAAAGAGCTAAGAGCACATTCCAAATCTAAACACGTCAAAAATAAATATCGCGTGATTAGAGAAATTATCGAACGAAAAGATATAATGGTATTGAAGGTTCAAAGACAACACAACATAGCAGACTTGCTTGCAAATACCTTACCTCAAAAGTTATTCGATATGCATGTGGAGGAGATGTGACTTCGTTACCATCCAGATTGACACTAAGCAAATGAGAGTTTGTTGGAGTTGGTGCTTGGAACGTCAATCTCAATAATGTATTGTATATTATATTTTATTATTTATTTATAAAATAACTATCATTTCAATCTTGTTAATGGTAATTATTATATCATAATGCATATTACTTTGATATATAAATAAGCTGAGAATGACATCGAACTTAGAATAGTCATGTAGTAATACTGAACACTGGGTGGTCTGACATTGGGTTAGTATTACTATTATAAACTATTCTTAAAGTAAATATTTTTAGTCGTTGGTTTTGGAATATGGTGGAATTCCTATAACCTAAAAGACTAGCAAATTTCATGTATTGGAATCGGAGTTCCAATGGTCTAACCTAATGGACCATGAGTAAGGGAAGCTCGTATAGACATGAGGGTATTTATTGAAGTAAATTTTGAATGACTCATAGGTGATTCCTAATAGTTGGACGTACACACCACTGTCAATAGGAATCTCCTCAAGTCAAGTAGCATATGTGATCATTTGGCTATAGGATAACTTTGATTCTGTGTGTGATCCTCCACACTTTGATGTCATGTATGCCAAAGGCCTTTCATGGTCTGACCGCTAGATATTTATTGTGTTGGAGTTGGTGTTTGGAGTGCCAATCCGAATAATGTATTGTATATTTTATTATTTATTAATAAAATAACTATATTTTCATTTCATACATTATTAATGGTATTGTCATTATGCATATTAGATTAATGTATAGATATGCTAAGAATGACATCGACCTTAGAATAGTCATGTAGTAATATTTGACACTAGGTGGTCCGACATTGGGATAAGTATTACTATTATAAATTATTCTTAAAATAAATATTCTCAGTCGTTGGTTTTGGAATACGGTCGAATTCCTATAACCTAGAAGACTAGTACTTGTTGTATATTGGGATTGGAGTTCCAATGGTTTAACCCAATGGAATATGAGCAAAGGAAGCTCGTATAGATATGCGGTTATTTATTGGAGCGAATATTGAATGACTCATAAGTGATTCATAATGGTTGGAAGTACATAACACTGTCAATAGGAATCTCCTCGAGTCGAGTGGCATATGTGA
Source organism: Zanthoxylum bungeanum (assembly GCA_019454045.1). Taxonomy (NCBI): domain Eukaryota; kingdom Viridiplantae; phylum Streptophyta; class Magnoliopsida; order Sapindales; family Rutaceae; genus Zanthoxylum; species Zanthoxylum bungeanum. The sequence continues at coordinate 41,529 of SKCR01021699.1, read as the reverse complement.
TCCTTTGACTATAGGATAACATTGATTTTGTGTGAGATCCTCCACACTTTGATGCCAAGTATGTTAGAAACATTTCATGGTCTGGCCTCTAGATGTTCGTTGGGTGTGGACCGATGCACTCGTTAATCAAGTGCGAATCAAGATAGGATTCTCGGCCCGTATGTGGTACCATAAGGGGTTTAGGTATCCATGTAAGTAAGTCAAGATTCTTAAAACTTTGGTCAGTTGTAAAGAATCGTGGACATGTCGACATGAGATGTGCACATTGGAAATTTGACAGTGTATTATATGTTTCCTAATCACAACTAGGATAGCGTACGACGAAGGGATTGTTAAACATATGTGATTACCTCGACTTGTATAGTTCAAAAAGGTCGTTCATGTTCTTCGTGAATTCGGAGGTGGCTGAATTACGTACATATTAGCTAGGCTTATATGACGAATGTGTCTGAACTTAGAGAGTCATAATATAATATGTACTCGTTGAGCACTTGGGTAGCCGATTAATTTTGATAAAAGATAATATTCGATATTATAATTATCAAATATGATAATCAAGTGTTATTGGATAACATTGATTATTTACTTTGACCTAATTGGATTAATTGGCTTAATTCAATATTTACACAAGGGCTTTGTCGTAATTTCATAATTATCTCTACCATTTGAGGATATTATGGTAATTACAAGTGTGTGATTATATGTGTTTTTGGCTTGATTTAATTGGATTAAATCAAAGTGGCAAACATTGAACTAATCCATTTCCTAATCTTTATCTTGATTTAATTGGATTAAATCAAAGTGGTAGACAAGGTGATAAGTCACATCTAATTATAAATATTTGGACAAATTTGATTAAGCCCACATTAAAATTGATTAAAAAATTGATTAATTAAAAATTTCTTAAGTTTTGCTATAAATAGAATGCTGGAGCAATAGTTTTAATCAAGCTTAAGAAGGCTAATACAAGCAATTCTTGGAGAAATTAGCCTAAAGAAGAAAAGTGTTTAGAGAAGCTTTGGAAGATCTCTACAACATTCCAACAAGAAGGAATCAAGATTGGATCTTGGAGTGAAGCTTGCTTGCATTGGAATCAAGATTGGATCTTGGAGTCAAGCTTGTTAACCCTTGGAAGTTCTTCAACCATTTCACATAAAAGAGAAGTAGATTGGATCTTGCATTAAGCTTACTAGGTAAATTTGAACTTCTTTTAAGTTTTGTTCTTCATTAGTGATTTTTCATTAGTGAGACATATAATGATAAATTATGTATTGGATGTATGATTACATAGCTTGAAATTGAAATAAGGCTAATAGATTGTGTTAGGATGTTTTGAAAGTATAAACACAATATGCTTGTTAATTAGGTCAAATATGTCCATGTTGGACATGGAATAATTGTTGGGCGGATGTGTTGTAATTCATGCATAATTCATAAAAGAACAATAATCAATAACAACTATCAAGTATGCATTATATAAATCAAAGGTCTTAAACAAACCTGAAATTAATTTGTGGATGAAAAAGAAAAGAATACCAAGTCGAGTAATTCTATGTCCTTAAGAACTTAATAGCCCTGCCTCAGTGCACTACGTATCTTGAGGCTAATGTTCTCCCAGGATTATTGGCAACTTCTTGATTTAAGGGCACTCTTTGAATCAATAACACGAACTTGGATAAAATGGTGGAACTCTCTCAATATGGAAGAACCTTAGACTTTCTAAGAGAATGTATAGGAAAAATATTGAGTTATTAAAATGAGAATCATATGCCTTTATTTATAGACATGGAGGGTTGGCTTCTAAAGGTATTTTTATATCAAAATATACACCCTTTAGGAATCATGACCCTCCAAGGAAGTCTTTCAACCCTAAGGGTCATGTCCTTTCCTTATAAAGAATCATGCATATTCATGCATATATATATATATATATATATATATATAATATATATATATATATATATATATACACATATTTTTATATTTAGGAAAATTTCTACAATCCCCCATAATTTTCTAAATATCAATGCAGACACTTGAGAGAGTTTCCGTGAAATAAAGCTGCATCGAAATTGGTAGCTTTCGCCTTGAACCTTTCCTAGTGAATGACAATCGGATTTACTTGGTAAACCAGTGACCCATAGTCTTGAACTGTTCTGTTGTTGGTGTAAACCAAGATAATTGCCAACACACAACTTTACTTCGACGTTTCTCGTTCTACAGTTGTGATCATTTCGTCCATGAACATTGGTCCTGGATTCATTAAGTACTTTGGGGAATTCAGCCTTCAAAACTCCCATGGAAGTGGCCTCACTTCTTACTTGAAATAGGTGATCTTCTATAAAGAGGTAATCTGTATTTACCCTCATTAGGACTATTCTCATAATATAGTGATTATTAAAATCCTTAGCTTATCCTAGTCTTGACATACAAAACTCTATGTCATTACAGGAATGAGAAAGAGTATAAAACTCTACAGTGCTTATTTTGAATTGCACAAAGTTTCAGTTGTCCATTTTGAACCCAGATCTTGGAATCTCCAGTCAGCTAGGTTGGGTTTCCACAGTTACAATTCTTAATTTATAGGTTTCAAGCTCATTCCCCTCGATGACTTCTCAACTTACTCTCTAGGTAAACCTTTAGTAAGTAGATCTGCTAAGTTTTCCTTCGATTTGACATAATCTATCGAAATTATGCCACTTGAGAGTAGTTGTCGTATGGTATTATGTCTACGACGTATGTGTCGAGACTTACCATTATACATTGTATTTTGAGCTCTCCCAATAGCTGATTGACTATCACAATGTATGTTTATCGCTGGCACTGGTTTGGGCCAATTTGGAATATCCTTTAGGAAATTTCGAAGCCATTCCGCTTCTTTTGTTCATTTGTCTAATGCTATGAATTCTGATTCCATGACAATACATGTTTGCCTCTAGGATTTCCATGACACGGCTGCATCACCAAGTGTGAAAATAAATCCACTCGTAGATTTGGAATCAACTGTATCAGATATCCAGTAACATCGATGTATCCCTCTAGAACAACAGGATATCTCGTATAATGCAGACCATATTTTGAAGTTTCTCTCTGATACCTCAAAACTCTTACTATGGCTTTTCAGTGGTTATATCCTGGATTGCTTGTATATCTGCTAAGCCTATTTACAGCTTGAGCGATATCAGGTCATGTGCAATTTGTGAGATACATCAGACTTTCGATGATTTTTGAATACTCTAATTGCGATAGGCTTGAACCAGTATTCTTTGACAAATGAAGAGTTAGGTCTACATGAGTTCTAGATACATTTCCTTTATTATATTTATCAAGTATCTTCTCAACATAGTGAGTATGAGATAATATATACCACTTTGATGTTCTGGAAATCTTAATTCCTAAGATCACATCAGCTACTCCTAAATCTTTCATATCAAATTTGATGGTCATTACTTTCTTGGTAGACTGAATCATATCATGATTACTACCAATTATCAGCATATCATCTACGTATAGACACACAATGACATATCCTTTTTAAATTGATTTGGTGTATACACACTCATTGATTTTGAATCCACTTGACAACCTCTCTTTGTCAAATTTTTCATGCCATTATTTAGGTGTTTGTTTTAATCCGTATAAGGATTTTACAAGTTTGCACACCTTCTGTTCTTGTCCAGGAATATTGAAACCTTCTGGTTGTTCCATGTAAATCTCTTCATCTAGTTTACCATTTAAGAATGTCGTCTTCAAATCCATTTGATGTATTTCAAGACCAAATATAGTTGTTATGGCTATGAGCAATCTTATTGATGTTATACGAGTCACTGGTGAATATGTATCAAAGTAATCAAGGCCTTCTTTTTATTTATAACCTTTTATGACAAGTCTTGCCTTGTACTTATCTATTGATCCATTCGGTTTCATCTTTTGTTTGAATATCCATTTGTAGCCCAATGGCTTACAACTTGGAGGAAGATCAACCAACTCCCAAGTATGGTTTTGTAGGATGGAATCAATCTCACTATTGATAGCCTATTTCAATAAAGGTGCCTCCGACGAAGACATTGCTTCTTTATAGTTTTGAGGCTCATTTTCTAACAGGTATGTCAGAAAATCGGGTCCAAATGACTTAGACGTTCTAGCTCTTTTGTTATGTCTAGGTTCAATCTCCTCAACATTTTCATGTTGATCCGATTCTTGGTCAACTTGATCACTGCCTTTAACAGTATCAATAATTATTTTGAGAGACTCTGTTCTTTGTATTTCCTTACCAGGAAATGTCTCTTCAAAGAATGTCGCATTCCTTGACTCAATTATCATATTTGGATTAATGTCAGGAATTCCATACTTATGTACCAAGAATCGATACGCACTACTGTTGTGAGCATATCTAATTAATATACAACCAACAGAGTTTGGTCTTATTCTAACCTTTTTAGGTTTATGAACCATTACTTTGGCGAGACACCCCCACACTTTTAGTTATTTGTAGGAAGGTATGTGACTTTTCCACAATTCATATGGTGTCTTGTTCAATCTTTTGTGAGGTAACTTGTGTTGGGTTTCTCTAAGGTCCCGAGGATCAAATAAAGCAATGAAACATACATGTGAATACACGAAGAAGTTTCGGAATACTTACATCAATCGGTTGAGGCGATGCGTCGAAAAACAAAATTTTTTCTGCCCTCCTTTGTGCTCTCGGCAGTGAGCTGAATTTGGTGCTCCAAATTTTTGGCAATGGTCCTTCTCCAAGCTCCAAGATTTTGAAGTGTATTCCAAGCTCACAAGTGCGGTTCCCTATCACCTTCGCAAGACTCAAATGTTGTGCTAGCACTTAGGAATTTTTGCCACAAAAATTCCTTAGCTTCTCCTTCAAATTCGGTGAAACTAGAAATTTTAGGAAGAAGATGGCCCTAGGCCGAGAGAGAGAGATGAAGAGAGGAAGAGAATGTTGTGTTAGGTTGTTGCAAAAATTGGTAAATGAAATTCTAAAAATCAAATACACAAATTTTGCTAACAAAAGTCAAAGCATTAAAGGCTACAACCACTACATCAACTATTCACATCACTCAATCAAGTGACTAGTTGTCACATCACATCACTCAAAGTGACAAGTGATTTGACGCTTGATGTGACTTGCGGGCCGCACTTGAATTCAAAATGCGAGTGCGCTCGCAAACACTCTCGGAATCGGGTTCGCTAATTCTAAATTAACGAATTTTCCGTTGCGACGTAATTAAATAATTATGCCTAGCAAAATTACTATTCACATCGCTAACGAATTAATTCTAAATTAACTCGTTCGCCCGAATTAAAATCTAATTTTAATTCCGCGTCGAAATCCAATTTTGTATAATATATCGAATATATTATTTTATCGATTAATTCAAAGAATGTCGCAAGTACTAGTGGTGAAAGTCTCAGGTTAAGACCAAATACACCTACCCTGATTTCGGACTTCCATAGACACATAGTCATACTACCAATGGAATTCCGAGGGGTCTATCCAGAGCGAAGCTATTTTCCGTGTAAAACATAACCTCCTACTACACTTGCATGAGTATCTTATACCCAAATATATGAGAACTATGTTGTTATGCCCTCACAACACGCACAAATGTAATATTAGTCTTTAGTGCATTATCAATGTCCAATCTCGATAATACTCTGACTAGGGATATTTAATGATTAAACCTTCGTGGATTGTTAATACATCTTGGTGATCTCAATGTCCAATCTCAGTCCAGGAACTAATCATAAGGACCTCCTATCATTTATACATCTTGGTGATCTAATCACAAATGATAAGAGAACAATTTCCTTTGTCACATAGTTAATTTATACAACAACACCATGATCTGTACAAATAGTGATGCTATGGGTCATAACTGTCCAACAATCTCCCACTTGGCCTATAGCCAGTCACTCGAGTGTCCTACACCCGAACTATGTATGGTTCGCTCAAACTGCTGAGGAAAGGCTTTCGTTAGCGGATTTGCATGATTATCATCTGATGCTATTTATACGATCATCACATCGCCACGATGTATGATCTGAACGAATCAGATGAATAGTCGAAGTATATATCTGGATCGTTGATGAGACTATTAATTCTTTAGCCTGCGCTGAAGCCTAGCTCAGCTACTAACAGAATTATATCTAATCTAATTAGATTATTATCAATCCAGAAGGCTTATATTGCTGCCTCAGCTGCAGCAATAATCCACTTGTGTTGTTTATTCGGTAACAGTATCTTGCTTGGAAGATTTCCAGCTCACTGTTCCGTTATTCAAACTGTATAGTACCGTTGTTACGACTTATAGTTATTTATATCGGTTAGGAAACTTACAGCAGTGAACCCAGTCACTTCAAGTTCTCCTTCTCCATAGTTTAAGACAGCATCCTTAGTTCCTCTAAGATACTGAAGGATGTTCTTAACATCAATCCAATGACTATCACTTGGATTGGCCTGATTGTGACTCCATATGCTCAAAGTGTATGAGACACCAGATCGCGTACATTTTTCAATGTACAAGTTCTCATAGAGTTTCAACAACTTTTAGATCTATCCCAGTAGATCTTTATTCCTAGAATAAAGGTTGTTTCTCCTAAGAATTCTACGGAGAATTTTCTCGAAAGCCAAGCTTTCACCGATTGTATTATGGGAATATCATTTCCAAGAAATGACATGTCATTATTACTTAGGACTTTCACTGTCAGTGCGCTCCCACTAACCTCCTTATATACACAAGAATCATTTTCGTTTTGAATTAAATCATATACTATTATGATTACATCAAAACGATAGTTCCAAGAACGCAATGCTTGCTTCAATCCATCCATGGATCGAATAACCTGCCAACCTTGTTTGCTAGTTTTGGTATGACAAAACCGTCAGGATATTGTAAACATCCTCCAAAAGGTTTCCGCTAAGGAAAGCGGTTTTGACACTCAGCTGCCACATTTCATAAATGAAATATGCAGCATCAGAAAGCATTATCCAAATAGATTTAACAATGGCAACATGTAAAAAGTTTCATCGTAATCGACAAAATGTTGATAACGATACCTTTTCGCTATAAGCCTAGCTTAGTACGTTGGTATGTTGCCTTCCATGTATGTCTTCCTTGAAGACTTATATAGTACCAATAGACACAATGTCTTACGGTACATCAACTAGTATCCAAACTTGGTTGGTATACATGGAATCCATTTCAGATTTCATGGCACTGTGCCATAATAGAGAGTCGATACCTTGTATCACTTCCTCATACGTAGTCAGTTTGTATTCCTCAATAAGATTGACATCTTTATGAGGTGAGATCAGAAACCCATACCCTAGGTTGTTTTCTGACTCTCTCCGACTTACGTGGTTCTTGTGTATTCGAAGATTATTGGTATAGTTTCATCCTTGACGAAATATTTTTGTGTTCCAATAGGATTCGGTGCCTGAAATAGTATTACTCCGATTTTCATCGAGTTTTACTATCCTCCCACTTACCACTGCATATCGGCATTCCTCTTAGGAAAACCGCATGGTGAGCAACAATTAAATTGTTCTCTTGTGAGATGTATAAGTACTATACTTAGGTTTCCCTATGATAACCCACAACTTAGGCACTTATCCGATTTGGGTTTTAGTTTGGTATCATCCAAACATATGCCCAGCATTCCCAAATCATCAGGAATGAGAAACATGGTTTCTTTCCTGTTCATATATAATATGAAGTCTGTCAAACAGATTTTTATGGAATCTTATTCAAAATAAGTCTTGCACTGTTTAAAGCGTATTTGTTGAAGGAAATGGTAGCTCAGAGCGACTCATGAATAACCTTATCATGTCCAACAAAATTTGGTTTCTCCGTTCAGACACCGTCAAACAGACATGTTCCGTGAGGAGTCCTCATTAAAAGAATACTATACTCTTTCAAGTATTTAAGAAACTTATTGCTTAAGTATTTTCATCATGATCTAACCTTGATGATTTTATACTTTAGCCGATCTGTCTGTCTATTTCGTGTCGAAACTGTAAAAGTTTCCGATTTGTGTTTCAGAAAAAACATATAACCATAATACGATGCCACATCCGTAAAGGTCACGAAATATTCATATCCACCTCTAGCCTAGCTATATATGGGCCCACCTACGTCACTATGAACTATGGCTAACAGATCGGTGGCATTTACACTTTTACCAAGTAAATAGTGTTTTAGGCACTTTGCCTATAAACTAGATTCGTAGACATTATTTGAATGGAATCAAATCTGTCCTATTATCCACTCTTCGAAAGTGTGGATATACGAGTCTTGTTTAATTGTGTCCTAGACAACAATGTCACTTACAAGTCTCTTCTGATCAAATCAGTTAGATCTATTTGTTTGTTATGTTATACTTTTGAGATTTATTTATATTCAGAATATAAATACTGTTATTCACATCTAATGTGTTTATCTCAATATCATCTTTATATAATAAAACAATTTAGTGTTCTAGAATATAAAGGTATACCCGCAACGGGTTAAACCCTGATATAGAGATAATGTATCTAGTCAAACTAGTTACATTATACCAGTTTCCTAATTTAAGTACACACCCGAAGGCAGTTCCTAAACTTAGGTTTCTACGGTTAAAACAGCGACTTTCGTCCCGTTTTCATTTCACAGATCAATCTCATATGAAGTCAGTCTCCTACTTACAGCAGATTCTGCACAACAGTACATATTTATGTACCACTTCCAGTATCTAAAATCCAATTTTAATACTAGCAGTGAACATTTTATGACAAACATTTTTGAAGTCGGCGTCTTACACCGTCTTCAATTCCTTCATGTATACCTTGTCCAAACGGCAGTCACGCTTCCGCGATCCCGTTTGCCACAATTTAGGCAGATATTTTGGGATATGTCCTTTATCTTCCCAGAAGATTCTAATGACTTTACCTTTGCCTCTTTTCCACACCCAAAAGCCTTTGGCCAAGCCTTGGCCTTCCGGAATGTCGAAGTAAGGTGCGCCTTGTGCTTCTCGCCTTATTGCAAACTTTGGCTTTGTCTCCTTGAGAATAGCCATTAACTCTCCAAGAGTTTACTATTGCAATTTAGTACTTCAAAGATCTAAAATTAGATCTATGAAGATCCTTCAATTTCATTATCATACTTTAAGGATCTAATCCTTATTTCTGATTAAGAAATTAAGGAGTCTATTTGGAAAGCATAACGGATTAAGCACTAAAGTTATCATCACATGAATATTCCAAATATCATGCTCTACTATTTGCTTAACTCCGGGCTTAGGCCTAATATGTTATTTTATCAAATAAAGTAACTTATTAGTTTTCAGGACTATCCTGATATATTATTCCCAATTTGAAAATTAAAGTCGTTGAAATAACATTTTCACCTAGGATTATGTTTTAAACACTAATCTTTCAATTATCTTGATTCTAATAGTCCAACTATTTAATCAACGATTTAGGTACTATTTATTATAATGATTACTATAGTCTAACTATATAATCAACTATAATTTAATTTGTTAATTCTAATATATTGATTACTATAATCCAATTATATAATCAACTATAAATGAAATAGTTTGAATACAGTCCAACTGTTTAATTAAAACAACATTAATTATTAGTCCAACTAATATATTAATTTATTTGAAGAAATATTTGAAATGAGCGCGTATGGAAAGTTATTAAACGAATATTGCAAATTTAATACTTGCCTCCCACTATTTTTCGGCGAGCCTCTAACCCTCTGTCGAGTACTCAGGAAACCTTGTTTCCTAGTGGGCTAGGATCCCATTAAATAACACACAATCTTGACTTTGGCCAACAAATTGTATGATAATTAACTAGGTAGATCTCTAAGATCAATTGGATCTCATCCAATTCCTAGATCCAGTAGGTGGACATCCAAGTCCGAGACATATATCTTATATATCCAATATATTGCCTAACCTTTTCCTCTGAATCAACTAAGCCTTGGCTTTGGCACAACAAACTTAGTGATCCCAGTTAAGCGGAACCCATTGACCATGGAAAGCTTCGTAATCAATGTCGATGGACAAGAAGTGATCTTGACTTTGGCCAACAAATCACAACTTGGACAAGACACCACTATGGAACAAAGCCTTCGTGATTCAAACACATCCTCGACGGACAAAGGTATTGACTTTGGCCAACAAACCAATGCCAGTCTTGGATCTTGAGTAAGAATCACTCAATGGAAGGAAAAATGCTTAATATTTTGTGAGGGTTTTTCGCATGCAAATTGGCAACCAATTTATTATCTTTGTTAAGGTCTCATCATCATACACCCTTAAACATGCATTTTAAACACATAATAAGGCGCATATAAATAAAATAATAATGATATGTGGATGGATACTTTAACACATTGTTCCTAGAACAAATCTCTCATGGATACATTAACACAATGATAGGCTGGACACGCAGGTCCAATTAATAAATTCTAAATTTATTACAACAATTTCCAAAATTGCCCCACCCATCTAATATCCATCTGATATACATTATTCATGCATCGCAACCATGTATTCACACAAGCATGTTATCAATCAATCTAATCCAATTAATTAATCTGATAATTAATGACCATCCAATGTTCAAACAACGATTTGATTTTGTGCGAGTCAAACTCGTTTTGCGAATAAGTACTCAAAGTACGAATTCTTGAATTAAATTAAACTACAACATTAAATCTAATTTAATTTGCATTTAATACTAATTCACTATTTAATTCCAAATTAAATATTACACTTTATTAACGAACCTTTACGACTTAAATTCCAATTTAATCATTACGGGTCTCAAAGCCCGATTAACATCCAATGTTAATTTAATTAAAGTCCATGGGCTTTCAATTAATTTCTTAAGGCATGGACTTTTGGTCAACTTGGGTCAAACCCAATAACCAAAGCCCAATCAAGGAATAACCCCATAAGCCTAGAAATCAATTTAGGCCCATTAGGCTCATTAAAATATTAAAGGTCCATTAAGTCATAATTGGACTTTATGGATATGGTTTTGGGCCCAATTGGATCAAACCAATTTAGCCTAAACCAATCTTGGTACAACCAAACCCAATAAGCCCAATTACAACTTTTCAAGCCCAATTTCCAAAATTAGCCCAATTAATTAAATCACAAAAATTCCAATTTCACAATTTAATTAACCAAAGTGTATAGCATAATTAATTACCCAATTTAATATTTCCAAAACACCAATTAGCTTAATTAATCATGCTTTTAACAACAATTAGTGTCCAACACAATTGATCAAAAATCAAACCCATTTACATGCTTACATGTCTCGGTAATTTGGGCAATTTTATGTCCAATTCGAATTCAATCCAATTAAATCCAATTCAACATTAAATCAACATTCCCAATTGATTTCAAGTCATCCAATGAATCAAAAATCAAAAATTTCAAGACATTTAGGGCATAGTATGATTCGGCCAAGCCAACCAAAAGGGGAAAATTTGATCCAATCAATATTTCATGAAATTGACCCAATCCAACTTCAATTAAACATCATTTAAGCATACTTAATCAAACAATTTCATCAAATCATGCTCAAAATCAATTTACCCAATTTTAACCCTAAGTTCAAGTTTCATGCTTTAACTTCGCTCTGATACCATTGCTGGGTTTCTCTAAGGTCCCGAGGATCAAATAAAGCAATTAAACATACATGTGAATACACGAAGAAGTTGCGGAATACTTACATCGATCGGTTGAGGCGATGCGTCGAAGAACAAAATTTTTTCCGCCCTCCTTTGTGCTCTCGGTAGTGAGCTGAATTTGGTGCTCCAAATTTTCGGCAATGGTCCTTCTCCAAGCTCCAAGCTTTTGAAGTGTATTCCAAGCTCACAAGTGCGGTTCCCTATCACCTTCGCAAAACTCAAATGGTATGCTAGCACTTAGGAATTTTTGCAACAAAAATTCCTTAGTTTATTCTTCAAATTCGGTGAAACCATAAATTTTAGGAAGAAGATGGCCCTAGGCCGAGAGAGAGAGATGAAGAGAGGAAGAGAATGTTGTGTTAGGTTGTTGCAAAAATTGGTAAATGAAATTCTAAAAATCAAATACACAAATTTTGCTAACAAAAGTCAAAGCATTAAAGGCTACAACCACTACATCAACTATTCACATCACTCAATCAAGTGACTAGTTGTCACATCACATCACTCAAAGTGACAAGTGATTTGACGCTTGATGTGACTTGCGGGCCGTACTTGAATTTAAAATGTGAGTGCGCTCGCAAACACTCTCGGGCTCGGGTTTGCTAATTCTAAATTAACTCGTTCGCCCGAATTAAAATCTAATTTTAATTCTGCGTCGAAATCCAATTTCGTATAATATATCGAATATATTATTTTATCGATTAATTCCAAATTAATCGTTATCTCTCTTTGATAAATATTTTATCCCATATAAAATATCTCTGTAATTAATCCCAGATTAATTTCTCTCTCATTTAATTAATCCCAGATTAATAAAGTGCGAGTCATACGTCATCGGTGAATCTTCAGGAAGCGACCCATGAGATCCCCGGATATGTTGGCAGTAAATCCGGTCGTCGGACTATCTGAACACGTACGTACCTAGTACTACGTTTTTACCGATTTACAAGACAAGGTTGGCTTCTAGCAAAGCGTTATGCCTACCCAATTCTCCAGAAATATCCTTACAGGAATAAGTGATCTATATCAGGCGTAGTATAAGTAGTATTGCGTATTTCGATCCAGTATCGGATGTCACGTGCAAGGCCTGGGGCTGGAATTGTGTCTGCCCCGTACGAAGCACATATCGGATCTCTGGTAACTAGTCTCTATAATCGGATAATCATGACCTAGTCATATTATCCCGATGACTGCAGTACATAAGTGAACCAGTTCCGTATCCTACGTGACCATCATCTCCACTATGACTGGAGTGATACTTCCGTCTTGACATCACACCCAATACACTACGATTCTCAATATACTCAGCAGAGGCGTACACAGAACCTGTTAAAGCCCTGGACGACCAAAACCAAAGTATATTGATTGTCGCAAGTACTAGCGGTGCAAGTCTCAGGTTAAGACCAAATACACCTACCCTGATTTCGGACTTCCATAGACACATAGTCATACTACCAATGGAATTCCGAGGGGTCTATCCAGAGCGAAGCTGTTTTCCTTACCATAGGTAAAACATAACCTCCTACTACACTTGCATGAGTATCCTATACCCAAATATATGAGAACTATGCCATTATGCCCTCACATCGCGCACAAGTGTAATACTAGTCTTTAGCACATTATCGATGTCCAATCTCGATAATACTCTGACTAGGGATATTTAATGATTAAACCTTCGTGGATTGATACTGTCTCATATCATCTCAATCCAGGAACTAATCATAAGGACCTCCTATCATTTATACATCTTGGTGATCTAATCACAAATGATAAGAGAGCAATTTCTTTTGTCACATAGTTAATCTATACAACAACACCATGATCTGTACAAATAGTGACGATATGGGTCATAACTGTCCAACAACTTGTTCAGAACGTAGTTGACAAAAATCAAGGCTTCCCTCCATAAGTTCTGGGGTAAACCAGAGCTTTTCAACATGGCATTCATCATTTCCTTCAACGTTCGGTTATTACGTTCAGTAATCTCATTTTGTTAAGGAGAATAAGGAGCAGTATTTTTGTGAATAATTCCATGATTGGAACAATATTCACCAAATGGTGACACATATTCACCTCCTCTATCACTCTTGATTCTTTTGATTTTCCTGCCAAGTTGATTTTAAACTTCGTTCATATAGTGTATAAAGCTCTCAATAGCTTCATCTTTGCTCCTCAATAAATACACATAACATAATCTTATGCTATCATCAATAAAAGTGACAAAGTACTTTTCACCGCCTCTTGTTTGCACAATATTCATATCACACACATCGGCGTGTATAAATTCCAAGGGTTTAGAACTTCATTCTATGGAATGAAATGATGCTCTATTCATTTTTGCTTTAACACATGCTTCACATTTATGTTTTTTATCAATTGTAAATTTAGGTATAAGGTCCATGTTAATTAATTTACGTATTGTATCATAATTAATATGCCCTAACCTCATATGCCATACATTTTGTGACTCAATAATATAAGCAAAAGATATAGTTTTATTATTAGCATTGTGTCGATTGAAAATCATTACATTGAACTTGAGAAGACCCTCAGTGAGGTATCCTTTTCCAACATAAACATCATTTTTAGACAGTACAAACTTGTCAGAAATAAATACAAGCTTAAAACCATTTTTGCTAAGAATTGAACCCGAAACCAAGTTCTTCTGAATATCAGGAACATGTAAGACATTTTTTAATGTAAGCTCTTTCCAAGATGTCATCTTCAGAATCACTGTGTCTTGTCCAACCACTCTAGAGGTAGAAGAGTTTCCCATTGTCAGATAATCGCCACCATTGACCTTATGTACAAGGAAAATATCTTACTATCAGCACATATATGATGAGTAACCCCAATGTCTACCCACCATTCTCTCGGATTTCTAACCAAGTTGGCTTCTGTTACAACTGCTGAGAGGTTCATCTATGAGATCTCATCAGTTAGCTGCTCATCCTTAGTGACATGGGCCTCATTTTTCTTTTTCTTGCCTTTGTCCTGAGACTTCTTGTTTCTGCAGTCCTTTGCCATGTGATCGCTTTTTCCACAGATGTAACACTTGCCCTTGAACTGCTTGGTTGCTTGGGAAGAATCAGTTCCATTGTTTTTTCTCTTTTTGCTACCCTTTCCACCCTTGACGATGTTGGCCTTAGACTCCATAGTCTTGTAGCTGGCCTTCTCGGACTTTCTATTGTCATATTCGATCCTCAATCGAACTCCAAGGTCTTCAAGACTCATCTGCTTCTTTTTGTGTTTCAGATAGCTCCTGAAGTCTTTCCATGATGGAGGTAACTTTTCAATGATTGTGGCAACTTGAAACATCTCGCAGAGTTTCATTCCCTCATCTAATATTTCATGAATGATTAACTGAAGTTCACCTAAGTGAGACATCATCATCCTTGAATCTACCATCTTGTAGTCCATGAACCTACCCCCGATAAATTTCTTCTATCCGACATCCTCGGTTTTTTACTTCTTCTCGAGAGATTTCTAGAGAATCTTCGCAAAATTCATGCCTTGGTACACATTGTACAAGGTATTGTCAAGTCCTCCCAAGAGGTAATTCTTGCACAAGAAATCGCGTGATGACCATGTCTCATCTTGCAGTTGCTTGGCTGTTTCCTTTTCTCCCTCCACAGGATCCGGAGGATCTTTGAGATACTTAGCCAACTACAGTGTTGTCAGGTATAACAACATTTTACTCTGCCACTGTTTGAAGTTTGCTCCACCAAACTTATCCGGTTTTTCTCCATGAGCGACCGGTACTGTGATATTTCCACTGGCCATATGTAATTGAAATTAAAATTAATTATCAATAAGTCTACAAAAGACAAATCACACTAAGATCTGATCTCATTTAAGTGTTACACTAATAAAACACCTGTTATTATTTTGGGTAGTAATAAGAAATTACACCAAATAATACAAGTTCTTGAATTTGTGACTAAAATTTCTTATGATAGGTGAATAAAAGAAAATTACCAAAGGACGAGGGCGGTCCGGTGTAACCACTTAAGTCCCTGCCCACTTAGGCTCTTATCGTATTGGTGACAGAATTTCCTTAATCACATTTTCAATAGAAATTCTTAGACATTCATTCTTAGTGTTACATTTTTAATCCTCAAGATTAAGTATAACAACTGTATAAAGTATAATATGCTATCAAAACATCAACTTTATCAATTATAAGTTATTGTGTTAATATGTGATAATTGAAAATATTTTAATTAACTTAAATCTATAATAACCAAGTTTATAATTTTGATTAGAAATTATTCATTATATGATTTTCCTAAGTTAATTAAATATTTAATGAATTAACTCTAAAATAGTAAATTACGATTCATAATTTACAAGAATCATGAATGCTATATGTAATGTACTTAAATAATTCTAGATATTAATACAATGACCATTATAAATATATTTATGTGTTTATGATCAAATGTCACAACACTTTGAATAAGTTTCTTGCATGCGTACTGTGGACGCTGGTTTTCGCCCGAGGTCCACAATCGACAATTTGTAGTATGGGGGAACTAACGATCCTTCAAAACAAAGGTAGAATGAGTGGGGAGTACTGTCCACCGGTATGGTGGGTGCCGTAGGCACTCTGACGCTCAAATCAGTAGTGAAGACGAGCTGTAAATAATGGAATAGCAAGGCTTGATGTTACCTTGACTTCTTTTGACTGCCGTGAGGGCGGTGGCTGGTGTTTAGAGAGTATGAAGCTTAGAGAGCTCAAGTATGAGAGCTCAGACCTCTGCTGGAAAAACTCTGCCCTCTGCTTGTGGATTACCTCTTCTATTTATATGTTATTGGGAGGTGTGCTTATTTAATACATTAATTATTTGTCCGTTGGATGTTGGAAACAGCTGATCCATGAGAGGGGGGAGTTATGAGTTCAGGCGTTTTTTGGGTTGGCAACTGATAAGTTAGGAGGCCATTTTGGTCAAATATTTTCTTGGGTATGGGCTTGTGAAATAACTTGGACCAATATAAGCTTACAAATGGGCTTTCTTTGAGGGTTTTAGGTTCTTTAGACTGATGGGTGATGAGTGTCGGGCCCACTTTGTGCATGGGCCTGAAGAGGTAATTGGGGCCCAAGTCTATTCTGGGTACTGTTTGAGGGGATTGAGCTATATTTGATATAGGGCCTTAAGCGAAAAGTCAAAAATGCCATTGGCCCAAATTTGGCCCGTACAGTTTGTCCCCTACTCTCTAAGTCAATGAGTCATTGGTTTGGAGAGTACTTGACGTGTGTGTCGCTTGGGGCGAGACCATAGGATATAGGTGTACCTGAGCGTTGATGCAACTTATCGACAGAACCAAACGAATGCCAGGTTGTGAATATGACTCTACATGAGCCATTGGGGATGTACCCAGTCGTCTGAGCCAAATGAAGGTTAGGATCATCCCCATACTACGGGTCAATGGACTAGGGGAGTCTTCAATGTCGTCTGGACCAGATGAAGGTCATGTCTTGAATTGGACTCTACATGAGCCATGGGGAATGTTCCCAGTTGACTGAACCAGATGAAGGTTAGGATAATCCTCATACTATGGGTCAAATGACAAGGGAATCTTCAATGTCGTCTGGACTAGATGAAGGTCAGGTCTTCAACTTGACTCTACATGAGCCATGAGGAATGTTCCCAGTCGACTGAACCAGATGAATGTCAGGATAATCCCCATACTACGGGTCAAATAACCAAGGGAATCTTCAATGTCGTCTGGACCAGATGAATGTCAGGTCTTCAACTTGACTCTACATGAGCGATGGGGAATGTTCCCGGTCGACTGAACCAGATGAATGTCAGGATAATCTCCATACTATGGGTCAAATGACCAGGGGAATCTTCAATGTCGTCTAGACCAAATGAAGGCCAGGTCTTCAACTTGACTCTACATGAGCCATGGGGAATGTTCCCATTCGACTGAACCAGATGAATGTCAGGATAATCCCCATACTATGGACCAAATGACCAGGGGAATCTCCAATGTCGTCTGGACCAGATAAAGGCCAGGTCTTCAACTTGACTCTACATGAGCCATGTGGAATTTTCTCGATCGACTGAACTAGATGAAGGTTAGGATAATCCAAATACTACGGGGTCAAATGACCAGGGGAATCTTCAATGTCGTCTGGACCAGATGAATGACATAATAGCCCTCACTTCACTAGACCTGATGAAGGTCCGGATGAGTCACCACTCCACTAGACCTGATTAAGGTCCAAGGGAGTCTACGGTCAACTGCACCTGATGAATGTCTATAAGAGACTACACACTACTGAACCTGATGAAGGTCTAAGAGATTCTTCACTCTTCTAGAACTGATGGAGTTCCAATAGAGTTTTCAGTTCACCTAACATGATGAAGATCCATGGGAGTCTTCACTTCTCATTCCACTAGACCTGATGAAGTTCTATAAGGGTCTTCACTTCCCATTCTACTAGACATAATGAAGGTCTATAATGGTATTCACTCTACTAGACCCTGTGAATGTCTATGAGACTACAATTGAATAGACCTGATGGAGGTCCATGAGGCTACAGTCGAATGGATCTGATGAAGGTCCATGATGGGCCTTCACTCCTCAGTCCATTAGACTTGATGAAGGTCCATGAGAGTCTTATGTCGACTGAAACTAATGAAGGTCTATGAGGGTTTTCAGTTCTCATTCCACTAGACCTGATGAAGGTCAATGAGAGTCTTCATTCCCCACTCTATAAGACCTGATAAAGGTCAATTGGGGTCTTCACTTCTCATTCCACTAAACCTAATGAAGGTCAATGTGAGTCTTCATTTCCCCACTCTATAAGACCTGATAAAGGTCAATGAAGGTCTCCATGCCTAATTCTACAATCCTCACTCTATAAGACCTGACAAAGGTCAATGGGGGTCTTCATTCCTCATTCTACAAGATCTTATATGTAGTGTCGAACGGTATATTTAACGAGTGCCAAGCTTCACATGGTAGTGTCGACTGAGATCCTTAACAAGTGCCAAGCTTCACACGTGTAGTGTTGACTGGGATTCTTAACAAGTGTCAAGCTTCATATGTGTAGTGTCGAATGGGATCCTTAACAAGTGTCAAGCTTCACACGTGTAGTGTCGAATGGGATCCTTAACAAGTGCCAAGCTTCAAAAGTGTAGTGTCGAATGAGACATCCTCCTCATGCTGAGACTCCATGCATGTAGTGTCGACCGAGGCATCCTCCTCATGGCGAGTCTTCATTCGTGTAGTGTCGATGATGAGTGGTAAATGTATCACTATTTCCCACTCCTTTCACTTAATATTTTGTATAGTTTCTTGAGTTTTATGAATATTTTGATGTGTTTTGTGTTATTTTGTAGTGAATAAAGTTTCAGGACTCTCGGGAAGCAAATCAGGGCCAAAACAGTGAAAAACGGATAAAATGGCAAAATTGTAATTTTACGCATCGCGACGCGCATTCCTTTGGCGTCGCGACAGCTAACGTGCGCCTGCCACGTGTCATCATCACAGCAGATCTGCTAACGTGCGTCGTGCCACGTGTCACCATCATATGCTGCTGATAATCGCCATTGCCACATGTCGCCCACGTGTCAGCCATGTCATCATCAGCCAATCATCTTATGCCACGTGTCATCATCACATGCTACCGACAATCCACATCGCCATATCATCGCCACGTCAGCATATTATTGAGTAATCATTCAGCTGCCAGCACCGCCTGCCACATGTCGCAAGATCCAGAATTCTCACCGTAAATCACGGCACGTCGTGACGTGCCAAGGGTAGCGCGTAGCGACACGCGAGGCCTACTGACGCCTATAAATTCAGGCCGAATTTTCCATTTCAGATCCAGATTTTTCTCTCTGTAATTCCTTGAGAATACTAAGAGGATTGTATCTTGTTTGTTTAATTTCAGTTTTGTAATTAATTTTATTTACTTTTACGCACAGTACTGACCTTTATTTACTTTTTCAGTTTTTACTTTTCAGTAATGAGGAGGTAACTCCCCCCTGCTGGGGTAAAAGGTAAAGCTTTTATTATTGTTATTTAGATTAATCTCCCTTAATTATAATATTATAACTATTTAAAACCTGACTTAATGAGGATACCGCTATATTGGCCGGTTGGTAATTATTTATAAATTGGTTTTAACCAGACTAAGCATGGATATCGCCTGGTGTTGGGTTTTCTAGGTCAAACTAAGATCAATTAGGCAAGAAATCATGTTAATACATCAAAGTAAGATAGCGGAAAATACTCACTTTGATCGGCTAAGGATGTGTAGAGTTTAAAACTTTTGCCTCCATGGAAATTGCTTCAAGCTTCTCCTTTGATGTATGTTGAGCTTCTGAGCTTGTCCTTGAATTCCAAACTCATGGATAAGTGTCTCTAACACCTTAGAATGACTCCTTGGATGTGCTAGCACCTTTGATTTTGAAGCAAAATCAAGAAGCAAGAACTCTAGGTTCACGCCAAAATGGAGAAAAAAAGAGGGCCATTTTCGGCCTTAGAGAGAAGAAAGATATGTCTTTATTTTTTCAAGTTGTGTAATTGATTTCTAAAATCAATTAAGCCATATACCAAATCAAAGTTGGTATTAGTCATTCACAAATCAAATTAAAATAATGCTTGTGTGTTTTACAAGCTTCCACCATCCACCAACTTCCATCAACCAAAAAGGTAAACAAAGTTGACTTGTGATGTGACTTGTGGGCCCCACTTAAATTCAAAATCCGAGTAGGCCCGCAAACACGTTTCGGGCTCGGGTTCGTTAATTCTGAATTAATGATTTTCCATTGCGACGTAATTAAATCAAATTTAATTAAATAATTATGCCTAGCAAAATTACTATTCATATCGCTCGTGAATTAATTCTAAATTAATTTGTTCGCCCGAATTAAAAACAAATTTTAATTCCGTTATGAAATCTAATTTCATTTAATATATCGAATATATCATTTTGTCGATTAATTCCAAATTAATCGTTCTGCTCTCTTCAAATAGTATTTTATCCCAGATAAAATATCTCTGTAATTAATCCTAGATTAATTTTCTCTCTCTACTAATTAATCTCAGATTAATTATGTTCGAGTCATACTTCATCGGAGAATCTTCGGGAAGCGACCCATGAGATCCCTGGATATATTGGCAGTAAATCCGGTCATCGGAATATCCGAATACGTGCGTACCCGGTACCACATTCTTACCGATTTACAAGACATGGTTGGCTTCTAGCAAAGCATCGTGCCTACCCAATTCTCCAGAAATATTATTTTAAGGAATATGTGATCTATGTCAGGCGTAGTATACGTAGTATTGCGTATTGCGATCCAGTATCGGATGTCACATGCTAGGCCTGGGGCTGGAATTGTGTCTGCCCCGTACGAATCATATATAGGATCTCTGGTAACTAGTCTCTATAATCGGATAATCATGACCTAGTCATATTATCTCGATGACTACAGTACTAAAGAGTACTAGTTCCATATCATGCGTGATCATCATCTCCATATGACTGGAGTGATACTTCCATCTTGACATCACACCCAATACACTACGATTCTCAGTATACCCAGAAGAGGCGTACACAGAACCTGTTAAAGCCCCGGACAACCAAAACCAAAGTATATTGATTGTCGCAAGTATTAGCGATGCAAGTCTCAGGTTAAGACCAAATACACATACCCTGATTCGGACTCCCATAGACACATAGTCATACTACCAATGGGATTCTGAGGGGTCTATCCAGAGCAAAGTTGTTTCCGTACCATCGGTAAACACAACCTCTTATCACACTTGCATAAGTATCCAATACTTAAATATATGAGAACTATGTTGTTATGCTCCCACAACGCGCACAAGTGCAATACTAGTCTATTCCGCATTATCGATGTCCAGTCTCGATAATACTACGACTATGGATTAATATTGTCTCATGTCTTATTAATCCGGAACTAATCATATGGACTTTTATCATTTATATATCCCGGTAATCCAATTACAAATGATAAAAGAGGAATTTCATTTGTCACATAGTTAATTTGTACAACAACACCATGTTTTGTACAAATAGTGATGCTATGTGTCATAATTGTCCAACACCTGGTTGGTCGGTTGGTAATTAATTATTAATTTGACTTAATTAGGTCACCGCCTATATGGCTGGTTGGTAATATCACATAAGTTAATATATTATATTAAGGGAGATATCTAAAATAGTAGTAATAGAAGCGGATCCTTTAACCCCCAGCATTTTCTTTCATTGTACTTTTACCTTTTTAATTTCCAGCATTTACTTTTCAGCACTTTACTTTACGTCTTTTATTTTTAAGCTTTTAATAGTTGTAAATATGTGTCGTAGCTAAGCCCGTTATCTGGGGTTGTGATGAAATCCAATATCACCGGTTTATAAGGGGTTATTTTATAGTTTGGGTAATATAAAGGTTTACTTATTAAGTCTTAAGCTTAATGCTTCTTGTTAACTGGCCACTAATAAGATTGATCGGGTAAACTTAAAATAAACTTGACGAAGGAATTTTAGGTTTCAGCCTTAGACTTAATAGTCCACGATCTTCATTGAGGATAGATAACCCTTTAATAGATTTCCTTACAGGATATACATATACCTGTTAGGTGGGGGTAGCCATAATTGGAACTTAATCTTAAAGAATTCAGGTGACTTGGTTGACATAGACATATGGTTTAATTGGGTTACACTGGGTAATTGCATCTGACCATCGACAGAGGCTTTTGCAGAATTTTGTGTTCCAAGTTAGTAAACCAGTATATTACACAAACATGAAATAACCACTTCATCTTTAAAAAGGTATTGGAAGAATTCACAACCCTTGATAGTTTAATAATATTGAATTTTTCGTAATCTACTTTCGCGCTATTTTCATTTACTTGTTTTAATTTTAAAGTCACCATTCAATCAAAACAATCAATTTGTTAGATATTTGTAATCATTTGGCTTCATAAAATAATAGCTTAGGTATTAAGTCCTCGTGGGATCGATGTTTTTTATACTACTTGAACGATACATGCACTTGCATTATAGGCGTGTGATTACGCACCGGTCAAGTTTTTGGCGCCGTTGTCGGGGACTTAGTTATCTTTCACGATTAGTTTTGAGGTTAGATACATTACATGTGTCTAATTTCTTTTTGCTTATTGTTTTTATTTTCTTGTGTTTCAGGTTCTCAGACACTACATGAGATGAACCAGAAGCTTTGAACTCCGACCGATTGACCTATAAATTGAAAGAACTATCAGACAGTTGAGAAGGGAAAGGCGAGAAGGCCAAGAAGCAATCGTCAACATGGAACCTGAACATTTGGAAGTTGCACCACCAATTCCCATTCGAGACAGAACCATTCTGGTGGTTGACTGCTTCATTTCATGTATTGTACTTCCTCCCTTACTAGCAAATGCATGTGACATCAAAACATGCATCCAGATGATTCAGCAGTCAGTGCAGTTTGAGGAAATGCAACTGAATATCCTAATGCCCACATCAGCAACTTCCTGGAAGTTTGCGGCACTTTCAATTACAATCAAGCAGCTGAAGAAGCTATGAGACTGCGTGTTTTCCCATATTCCTTAAAAGACAGAGCAAAGGCTTGGCTACATTCACTACCAGCAGGTTCCATCACAACTTGGAACATTCTCGCCACCAAATTCCTTGCAAAGTATTTTCCACCAGCCAGAACAGAAAAACTGAGGAATGACATCACATCTTTTGTACAACATGACTAGGAAACTCTCTACGAAGCTTGAGAAAGGTACAAGGATTTACTCCGGAAATGTCCCCACCATGAGATTCCAAAATGGCTTCAAGTCCAAACTTTCTATAATGGACTTTCTGGACTGATGAGAACCACAATTGATGCTGCTGCTGGAGGAGCGCTAATGGAAAAAGGAGAAGATCAAGCCTGGGACCTAATTGAAGAAATGGCTAACAACAATTCCTTGTGGCCAACAGAAATGAGCATGATCCAGAAAATTGTAGGAATTTATGAAGTTGGAGCCAACTCAGCAGTGAATACTAAGTTGGATCAGATGTGCAAATGCCTGGAAACACTCATCGCGTAATTTGTAACATTACCGGAGCCACAAGTTCACCTTATGGAGGAGGACCAGAGCCAAACCAACATAAAAAAATGGTGAATTATGTCAACAATTTCAACAGACATGAGAACAATCCATATTCCAATACCTACAACCCAGGGTGGATGAATCATCCCAATTTTTCATGCATCAACAATTCAGGGCAAAAGAAGAATCCACCACTTGGATTCCAACAACAAAACAAAGGCCAGGAGTTTGAAAAAGAACCAGAAATGAAAGAATGGATTGTAGAGATGTTCAAAACGCAAAAAGCAACATATAATGCTATGTTTCAAAGCCAATCTGCCTCTATCTAAGCACTGGAGAATCAAATTGGACAACTGGCCAATGCTCAGAGTTACAGACCGCCAGGAAATCTTCCTAGCAACACAGAACCAAATCCAAGGAGCATGGGGAATGAGCAGTGTCATGCCATCATTTTAAAAAGCGGTACTGAAATCAGAAAAGATGTTGGAATCAAGGCATTCATTGAGGAAGTTCCAAAAGAAGCAGTTCCACAGATGGAGGAAAAAGAAGCAAAGGAAAAAGAACCAGAAAGAATCACACTACCTTCACATTTTCCACAGCGTCTCCACAAAAACAAACTGGACAAGCAGTTTGCTCGATTCTTGGAGGTGTTCAAAAAGCTGCATATCAACATTCCATTTGCAGAAGCTTTAGAACAAATGCCCAGTTATATCAAATTCATGAAAAACATTCTTTCATGAAAATGGAGATTGGGAGATTACGAGACAGTAGCATTAACAGAAGAATGCAGCGCCATCATTCAGAGGAAGCTTCCCCCAAAATTGAAAGATCATGGCAGTTCCACCATTCCTTGCATCATAGGAGAACATAACTTCGGTAGGGCTTTGTGTGATCTAGGTGCGAGTGTTAATTTGATGTCTTTTTTCTATTTTCAGGAAATTACAGATTGGAGAAACAATGCCCACATCAGTCTCTCTGCAACTTGCTGATAGAACGCTCGTATTTCCGAGAGGTGTAATTGAAGATGTGCTGGTCAAAGTTGACAAATTCATTTTCCCAGCATATTTTATTGTCCTTGATATGGAGGAAGATGAAGACGTGCCGATCATACTCGGGATACCATTCTTGGCTACAGGTCGAACCATTATTGATGTATAAAAATAAGAACTAACCATGATGGTACATGACCAAGATGTAAAATTCAATGTTTTCAAAGCCATGGAATTCCCGGATGACGAAAAGAATGAGGAATGTTTCAGACTTGATGTGATATATAGTACCATCCAGAACTCCAATGCAATGCAAAGTTCTACTGACAAACTGTTTGTGGAGCCTGAAGATAAAGCGTTCTGCGTACGGAAGAAGCCTATTCTTGCACTACAAGCAACATAAGAGAAACAGTTCCATCAGCTCAAAGAATTGGAGAAATTTCACATACAACCTTTTGAGAATGCTAAACTGTACAAAGAAAAGGCCAAGAATAGACATGATGGAAGTTAGTGCGCATACCACTAGAATTAGGGCAGAGGGTACTGTTAAACAAATCAAGGTTGAAACTCTTCCCATGGAAGCCAAAATCACGGTGGTCAAGTCCATTCCTAATCACCAAGGTTTTACCAGATAGAGCCGTTGAGATACATGATCCCGACTCCAAGAAAACATTCAAGGTTAAAAACAAATGTGTCAAGCACTACTGGGGAGAATCATTTGAGCGATAAAAAGAAAGTGTCACACTTTCAGATCCAGCATAGCGTTCGGGCAGTCATGTCTAGCTGACAACGTTAAACTTAGCACTAGCTGGGAGGCAGCCCATGCAATTCGTGTATATATTGTGATTTGGTGTGTTTTATTTTTGTGTGTTTAATTGTGTAGGTAAAGTCAGATTTCAGGATGGAAGAAGTTCTCGAAAATCTTCACAAGCAATTTCCTTCTCTCCCTCAAAACTCTTTGATGAAAGTCTAAAAAGCTCGCTTGGAACGAATGAGATTACTGATGATCAAAGGTATTCCTACTGACATTCGTTGGATTATTGAAGCACGGGTCCGATTGGGAGGTGAGTCTTCTAACTCTTTTATTTCACATATGTCTGGTTTAGGAAGAAGCACCTATGCTAAAAAGAGAAGAGCTAACAGAATGGGTGAATGCTATAAATGTGCTCGTATGTTTTGTAATACTCGTTGTCGTTCTTTAGGAATGGTGTCTGATAACCGTGAAGATAAGATTAATTTCATTAGGGATGGCTTGAGTAATGAGTCTTTGGATGACATATCTAATACTCTTGAGATGCATCCCAGTGGAAATGTGTATCACGAAATTCGTTTGTTATATACACAATTCTGAAAAGAAAGACAACAGTTAAGTCTCGGGAATCTGACTCAAAAAGACCATGTTTGCCAATTTATAATAAAATTGGATGGGAATCTTGAACCTGATGCATAAACGTCAATCAAAGCCGTTACTTCCTGTAAATATTATTTTCTTTGTCTTTATCTAATAATTGTGCTTTTTTTTCTTTTATTTTCTCCGAAAGGATCCAGACTTTTTGACTTTTCACGATTTATTTTACTGTTTAACTAATAATTGTCATTTGGCAGGTACTAGTGCTATTATTACCCACCCATTTTCAGGTGTATAAATTTAACTCATCATTTCACTTTTGAAGGCATCCAGATTTGAGAAAAGAAACATACATAAAATGGAAGCCACTTCAAGAAGACGAGTTGTAAATATATGTGTCTTTTGTGGTACTAGTGTTGGTACTAAGCCACAATACGTAGCAGCAGCACATGAATTGGGACGAGTCTTAGCTGAAAGGAATATGCACTTAGTATATGGCGGTGGCAATCTTGGACTAATGGGGATCATTTCAAAGGCCGTACATGATGGAGGCAGTCAAGTTCTGGGAATCATCCCAAAACCTTTGGCGGAGGCGAATCTGATAGGACCATCAAACGGAGAGGAATTAATTATGCCAGGTATGTCTGAACGACTGGTAGAATTGATTTACTGTGCTGATGCTTTTATTGCTTGGCCAAGTGGCTTGGGCACGATGGAGGAAATCTTTACAGTATTATCTTGGGCGAACTTGAACATACACCAGAAATCGATTGAACTGTTTAACGCTGATGGATTCTATGATTTTCTTTGTGTATTTCTTGATGATGCCCGTAGTAATGGGTTCGTGTCAAAACCTTTAAAAAACTCCTTTTCACTGCCAGAACTGCCCCAGATTTAATTGACCAAATCTTAGCCTTTGAACCACAAATTGACCCTGTCCTTTCCAAGATAACTGGTCTGATAATGATCGTGGTAAAAAACGTCGGATAAATCTGGATCTTAACCTTTAATTTTAATGTCGAATTTCAGCTAACCAGGTACTATCTTCTAAACTCATCTTCTACTTTTTAAGATATTGGGGACAATGTCTCATTTAGGTTTGGGGTGGGGAATAGTTGTAGTATTTTGTTGTTTTTATTTTTAGTCCAAACTTTTTGAAAATTGCAAAATTTTACAAAAAATTAAAAAATATTTTGTGTTTTTGTGTTTTTAACTTGATTAATCAGGTGAAATTGGTGTGAGATAGTTGTGTAAGGAGTTTCCACTCCTGAGACGTATCTCAACCTATTTCGGAACAAATTAATTTTTATTTATTTCCTTTTGAATTATTTAATTTGTGAATTCTCCATAATACTGACTAAAATGAATCTTTATATGCTCAGTTGACAGGTATTATCAACATACATGGTAACATACGGACATGAGTTGTAATTGACAAGTTTGTAATATTCAGTGCTCTGGTTTAATTGGAGGAAGCATCTTAAAAAAAGCGATGGGATAAAAAAAACGTATGAGATCCGAGTTATTATGTCAGTATGGGTGTTTTAACACCTAGTGCCCTAAAACCAACTGGTTTGGGAGCCACTGACCCAAAGCTTGCTACATGGATCAAAGATGTTGCAATATATATATATATATATTTGAAGTCCGATTAATTAAGTCTGTAGGGGTGTCTTAACACCTGGTGCCCTAAAGCCAACTGGTTTGGGAGTCACTGGCCTAAAGCTCGCTACATGGATGAACGATATTGTATATAAATAAATAAAAAATTAAAAAAATTCAGAAAAATATTCCATTGCTTAAAAAAGGTGTGAATTCTGATATAACTTTAGGACAAAAATATTACCTTCTTTTCAACTACACTTGTGACTATTGTGGGAAAAATGAGTTGATTAATATTTTGTTGGCTATGTGTATGGAGAATGGTAAAAATAATCGGAGAATTTACTTATTCAGTAATTTAGAAAGAAAGAAAACAACTCTAAACATGGATAAGAAGTTTCACATGGTTAGTCACTAACTTCTTTATTCTCTTTTCTCTTGTCCTTTTGTTTTTGTGTGCATTAGTTTTACTATCTTTTTACTTTTGTAAAACGTTTGTGGGTATCATTGTTGTAAGCCCTCACGAGACTACAACTCGTCCACTAGGGACACCTATGGGTTTATTGTTTTGCTCGAGGACTAGCAAAATGTTAGGTTTGGGGGTGTGATGAGTGGTAAATGTATCACTATTTCCCACTCATTTGACTTAATATTTTGTATAGTTTCTTGAGTTTTGTGAATATTTTGATGTGTTTTGTGTTATTTTATAGATGAATAAAGTTTCAGGACTCTCTGGAAGCAAATCAGGGCCAAAATAGTGAAAAACGGATAAAAAGGCAAAATTGTAATTTTGCGCATTGCGACGCGCATTCCTTTGGCGTCGCGATCGCTAACGTGCGCCGGGACACGTGGACCAATCAGAGAAGTTTTGCTAAAATATGCCATTGTTAAAATGCGTCGGACGCTAACGTGCGTCTGCCACGTGTCATCATCACAGCAGATCTGCCAACATGCGTTGTGCCACGTGTCACCATCACATGCTGTCGATAATCGCCATCTCCATATGTCGTCCTCGTGTCAGCCTCGTGGCGTCCATATTAATCACATGTCGAGTCAGCTTGCCACGTGTCAGCCACGTCATCATCAGCCAATCATCTTATGCCACGTGTCATCATCATGCTGTCGACAATCCACATCGCCATATCATCGCCACGTCAGCACAATTATTGAGTAATCATTCAGCTGCGGGCGCCGCATGCCACATGTCGCAAGATTCGGAATTCTCATTGAAAATCACGCACGTCGCGACGCGCCAAGGGTAGCGCATCGCGACGCGCGAGGCCTACTGACGCCTATAAATTCAGGCCGAATTTTCCATTTCAGATCCATACTTTTCTCTCTGTAATTCCTTGAGAATACTAAGAGGATTGTATCTTGTTTGTTTAATTTCAGTTATGTAATTAATTTTATTTACTTTTACGCACAATACTTACCTTTCTTTACTTTTTCAGTTTTTACTTTTCAGTAATGATGAGGTAACTCTCCCATGCTGGGGTAAAAGGTAAAGCTTTTATTATTTCTATTTAGATTAATCTCCCTTAATTATAATATAATAACTATTTAAAACCTGACATAATGATGATATCGCTATATTGGTCGGTTGGTAATTATTTATAAATTGGTTTTAACCTGACTAAGCATGGATACTGCCTGGTTGGTTGGTTGGTAATTAATTATTAATTTGACTTAATCAGGTTACCGCCTATATGGCTGGTTGGCAATATCACACAAGTTAATATATTATATTAAGTGAGATATCTAAAATAGTAGTAATAGAAGTGGATCCTTTAACCCCATCATTTTCTTTCATTGTACTTTTACCTTTTTAATTTCCAGCATTTACTTTTCAGCACTTTACTTTATGTCTTTTATTTTTAAGCTTTTAATAGTTGTAAATATGTGTCGTAGCTAAGCCCGTTATCTGGGGTTGTGATGAAATCCAATATCACCGGTTTATAAGGGGTTATTTTATAGTTTGGGTAATATAAAGGTTTACTTATTAAGTCTTAAGCTTAATGCTTCTTGTTAACTGGCCACTAATAACATTGATCGGGTAAACTTAAAATAAACTTGACGAAGGAATTTTAGGTTTCAGCCTTAGACTTAATAGCCCACTATCTTCCTTGAGGATAGATAACCCTTTAATAGATTTCCTTACAGGATAGACATATACCTATTAGGTGGGGGTAGCCACAATTGGAACTTAATCTTAATGAATTCAGGTAACTTGGTTGACATAGACATATGGTTTAATTGGGTTACACTGGGTATTTACATCTGACCATCGACAGAGGCTTTTGCAGAATTTCGTGTTCCAGGTTAGTAAACCATTATATTACACAAACATGAAATAACCACTTCATCTTTAAAAAAGTATTGGAATAATTCACAACCCTGGATAGTTAATAATATTGAATTTTCCTTAATCTACTTTCGCGCTATTTTCATTTACTTGTTTTAATTTTAAAGTCACCATCCAATCAAAATAATCAATCTGTTAGATACTTGTAATCATTTGGCTTCATAAATTAATAGCTTAGGTATTAAGTCCTCGTGGGATCGATACTTTTTATACTACTTGAGCGATACGTGTGCTTGCATTATACGCGTGTGATTACGCACCGGTCAGTCGACTGGAACATATGCCTCACGCTGAGTCTCTATACATGTAGTGTCAAGTGGGACATCATCCTCATGTTGAGTCTTCATTCATGTAGTGTCGACTGGGACATCCTCCTCATGTTGAGTCTCCATACATGTAGTGTCGATTGGGATAATATGATATGATATGGGATACACGCTTGATGTCTAAAATAGTTCGTGTGGAGCAAAGGATGAATGACATTCGGCATGCTGTGAGCCGCGTCGACTGGACTTTTGGCTCATGTAAATTCAACTGTCGCACGAGGTTTCTGTCGAATGAGCTAGATATTGGTCACCCAATATACGTTGGGTGGAACCACACGATCTAACTCCTCATATGCGCCCAAGAAACGAAATTTTTAGGAGCAAAACTTGAACTTCATTCGACATTCATTGAGCTTTGTCGAAAAGACTAGGCAAATGCAAATTCAGCTCTTTTTGGCTTGTCGTGTCGAATGTAATTTTTTTCGTCTAATCTAAACTTTTGTGTAAGTTGTATGGGATAGAGTCATCTATTGTTATTCTCCAGTTGTCCAGAATAAGAAAAATGACTTGTCGTGTCGAGTGAGACCGTTGCATGGCTGAAATTTCCAACAAGGTTAGTGGCAATTGTGGAAGGATCATACCTATTGTTTGGAAGTTTGGTCGAGTAAACCAATTGGTAGCTTTGTTACAAGCAGCACACCTTGTGGAATGAGCCATATTGCCATACATTTGTAAGAAGTAAGTCTTGGTGAATTACTATCAGTCGAAACAATAGGTTGACATCTCTTTGTCGTGGCGAATGGGGCAATTATCTATATCATAAATATGATTACTAGCAGGTTTAAAAACATTGATACCTATTTTAGAACAATGTCGTATGAGAAAATTTGATGGCTCTCCGTATAAGAGTAATATCTTGTGTCGAGTGGGATAACTTCATGTCTTTGTACATGATACATTGCTTCGTCGTATGGAGAATATGACAACCTTTCTCGTGTAGTCTGGAGTAGATGACAATTCATAGAGAATATTTCTTGGTCAATTATGTACGCTGGAGGATTATGAGGGTATTGATGAGTGGTATTTATATCACTATTTTCCACTCATTGAACCTTATATTTTGTATAGTTTCTTGAGTTTTGTGAATATTTTGGTGTGTTTTGTGTTATTTTGTAGATAAATAAAGTTTCAGGACATTCTGGAGGTGAATTGGAGCAAAACAGGAAAAACTGGACAAAAAGGAAAAATCGTCATTTAAGCGTCGCGACGCTGAAGCCTTGCGCGTCGCGATGCCCAGAATGCGCCGGAATTGCTAACATGCGCCATGGACACGTGGACCAATCAGAAAGTTTGCTAACGTGCGCCGCCTACTAAAATGCGCCGATCATGCTATCTTGCGCCTGCCACGTGTCGCCATCACAACGGAGATGCTAATGTGCGCCGGTGCCACGTGTCGAGATCTCATGATGCCGACAATCGCCCTCCACACGTCAGCATGACGTAAGCAATGACATCATGAACAGTGCCACGTCATCGGATAAAAATCTGATCTCTTAGCCGTCTCGCCACGTGTCAAGCCGTCATTGTGCCACGATTCACTGTAGCTGGCGTCGCGATGCGGAATTATAACCAGCGTCGCGACGCTGGAACCTTATTCGCGCCTATAAATAGAGCTCGAAATTTCAGATTTCAGTGCACCTCTCCCTCCCACTTCTTTGATGTAATTAGGGTGTTCTTCTCTCTCTAGGTTTCTTTTAATTTAGTTTTGTAATTTTTAATTACGTTCTGTAATAATAATAATTTACTTTCTTTATTTTACAATTTTTACTATTCACTATGAGGAGGTAACTTCTTTATGCTAGGGTGAAAGGTAATTCTTTTACTATTACTATTTAGATTAATCTCCCTTAAAATAATATATTTACTATTTAAAATTTGACTTAAAAAGGAATACCGCTATATTGGTCGGTTGGCTATTTAATTTAACTGATTAAACCTGACTAAGCAAGGATACCGCCAGATTGGTCGGTTGGTAATTAATTTGGTTCCGCCTTTATGGCTGGCTTATTTTGGTTCCGCCTTTATGGCTGGTTTATTTTGATTCCGCCTTTATGGCTGGTTGGACTTAAATTGACTTAATCAGGTTACCGCCTATATGGCTGGTTGGTAATAATCACAAGTTTATATGTTATTTTACTGGGAGATATCTAAATAAGTAGTAGTAGAAATAATTCCTTTTACCTTAGCATTTTATTTTATTTTATTTTTAAGCTTTTACTTTACTACAATTACTTTTCAGCACTGTTACTTATGGCTTTTACTTTTAAGTTTTCATTAGCCCTAGCCATGTGTCATAACTAAGTTAGTTATCTAGGGTTGTGATGAATTTCAATATCACGGGTTTATAAGGGGTTAGATTATAATTTGGGTAATATAAAGATTTATTTATTGAGTCTTAATCTTAATGCTTTTTATTAACTGGCCACTAATAAAATTTATAAGGTAAACTTAAAATGAACTAGACATAAGGATTTTAGGTTTAAGACCTTAGACTCAATAGCCCACGATCTTCCTTGAGGATAGATAACCCTTTTAATAGATTTCCTTACAGGATATGAATATACCTGTCGGGCGGGGGTAGCCATAATTGGAACTTAATCTTAATGAATCTAGGTAATTTGGTTGACATAGACATATGGTTCAATTGGATTATACTAGGTATTTGTAATTGACCATCGGAAGAGGCTTTTACATAATTTAGTGTTCCAGGTTAATAAATCAATATTTTACCCAACTATAAGATAACTACTTCATCTTTAAATAATATTGGAATAAATCACAACCCTAGATAGTTTTTAATATTGAATTTTCTTAAAATCTACTTTCAAACAATTTTATTTACTTGTCTTTAAATTTAGAATCGTCGCCATTTCAAATAAATTAAAAAACCTGTTAGATACTAGTAATCATTTAACCTCATAAAAATTAATAGATAAGGTTTTAAGTCCTCGTGGGATCGATACTTTTTATACTACTTGAACGATACGTACGCTTGCGTTATACGTGTGTGTTTACGCTGGTCAAGTTTTTGGCGCCGTTGCCGGGGACTTATTTATCTTTTACTATTATTTTAAGGGTTAGAACGTTACTTGTATCTAATTTCTTTTTACTTATTGTTTTTGTTTTCTTGTGTTTCAGGTTCTCAGAAACTTCATGAGACGACCAGAAGCTTTGAACTCCGACCGCTTGACCCGGAAATTGAAAGAACTATCAGACAGTTGAGAAGGGAAAGGCGAGAAGCCCAAGAAGCTTTAGTCAACATGGAACCTGAACCTTTGGAGGTCGCACCACCAATTCCCATTCGAGACAGAACCATTCCAGTGGTTACAGACTCATTTCATGTATTGTACTTCCTCCCTTACCAGCAAATGCAGGTGACATCAAAACTTGCATTCAGATGATTCAGCAGTCAGTTCAGTTTGGGGGAAATGCAACTGAAGATCCTAATGCCCACATCAGCAACTTCCTGGAAGTTTGCGGCACTTTCAATTATAACCGAGAAGTCGAAGAAGCAATGAGACTACGTGTTTTCCCATACTCCTTGAAGGACAGAGCTAAAGCTTGGCTACATTCATTACCAGCAGGTTCTATCACAACATGGAACACTTTAGCCACCAAATTCTTGCAAAGTACTTTCCACCAGCCAGAACGGAAAGCTGAGGAATGACATCACATCCTTTGTGCAACAAGACTCAGAAACTCTCTACGAAGCTTGGGAAAGGTACAAAGATTTACTCCGGAAATGTCCACACCATGAGATTCCAAAATGGCTTCAAGTCCAAACATTCTATAATGGACTTTCTGGAATAATGAGAACCACAATCGATGCTGCTGATGGAGGAGCTTTAATGGCAAAAGGAGAAGATCAAGCCTGGGAACTAATCGAAGAAATGGCCAACAACAAATCCTTGTGGCCAACTGAAAGAAGTCTGATTCAAAGAATTGTAGGAATTTATGAAGTTGGAGCCAATACCGCAGTCAACACCAAGCTAGATCAAATTTGCAAATTCATGGAGACTCTTACCACTGGATCCACAACTTCACCATATGGAGGAATACCAGAATCAAACCAACTTGAAGAAACGGTGAATTATGTCAACAATTTCAACAGACAGGGGAACAATCCATATTCCAACACCTACAACCCAGGGTGGAGGAATCATCATAATCTTTCATGGAGCAACAATTCAGGCCAACAACGGAACTATCCACCACCTGGATTCCAGCAACAGAATAAAGGCCAGGAGCAGACAAATGAACCAGTGATGGCAGAAATGTTAGCTCAATTAAAAAGATATGAAGCTATGATTCAGAGCCAATCAGCTTCCATCAAAGCACTGGAGAATCAAATCGGACAACTGGCCAATGCTCAGAGTTACAGACCGCCAGGTAATCTTCCCAGCAACACAGAACCAAATCCAAGGAACCGAGGGAATGAGCAATGTCAAGCCATTACCTTAAAGAGTGGTACTGAGATCAACAAAGACGTTGGAATCAAGGCAACAATTGAAGAAGTTCCAAAAGAAGCAGTTCCACAGATGGAGGAAAAAGAAGCAAAGGAAAAAGAAAAAGAACAGATCACTCCACCACCACATTTTCCTCTGCGTCTTCAGAAAAACAAACTGGACAAACAGTTTGCTCGTTTCTTGGAGATTTTCAAAAAGCTGCACATTAACATAACATTTGCAGAAGCCTTGGAACAAATGCCCAGCTATGTAAAATTCATGAAAGATATTCTTTCACGAAAACGGAGATTGGGAGATTACGAGACAATAGCTTTGACAGAAGAATGCAGCGCCATCATTCAGAGAAAGCTTCCCCCAAAGTTGAAAGATCCTGGCAGTTTCACAGTTCCCTGCACAATTGGAGAACATTACATTGGTAAGCTTTATGTGACTTAGGTGCCAGTGTTAATTTAATGCCTTTTTCTATTTACAGGAAACTGCAAATTGGAGAAGCAATGCCTACCTCGGTATCTTTGCAACTTGCTGATCGAACGCTCGCATTTCCGAGAGGAGTCGTTGAAAATGTGCTGGTCAAAGTTGACAAACTCATCCTTCCAGCAGACTTCATCATCCTTGACATGGAAGAAGACAAAGAAATTCCTATCATTCTTGGGAGACCATTTTTGGCTACAGGTAAAACGTGTGATTGATGTGCAAAAAAGAGAACTAACCATGAAAGTACAGGACCAAGAAGTGACTTTTAACGTTTTCAAAGCTATGAAATTCCCGAGCGATGAAAAGGAAGAAGAAGAATGCTTCAGAGTTGATGTTATTGATAGTATCATTCAGGATACTGAGCCAAATCCCACGGATACACTTGAAGCTTGCATCACCAATATGACTGACAGTGAGCTAGATGCTGAAATCCTGGAATGTATTAACTACCTTGACAAACCATTTCGATTCAAAGCAACACCACCAGTTGAAAGCTTGGAATTGCCAAAGAAAATCGAATCAAGCCTTCGATTGAAGAACCACCACAGCTGGAACTAAAGTTACTTCCGAGCCATCTCAGGTATGCATTTCTTGGAAACTCTTCTGAATTACCTGTTATTATTTCTTCTTCTCTAACATTGGATCATGAAGAAAAGCTACTGAGAGTATTACGAGAACACAAAAGAGCCATTGGCTGGACTATAGCAGACATTCGAGGCATTAGTCCATCATTTTGCATGCACAAGATTCTGATGAATGATGAATACAAACCCACAGTGGAGCATCAACGGAGACTCAATCCAATCATGAAGGAAGTTGTGAAGAAAGAAATCATCAAATGGTTGGATGCTGGCATCATTTACCCCATCTCAGATAGCACTTGGGTAAGTCTATGCAGTGTGTACCAAAGAAAGGAGGAATTACTGTGGTCACCAATGAAAAGAACGAGCTGATCCCAACAAGAACGGTGACTGGATGGAGAGTATGCATGGACTACAGGAAACTTAAAAAAGCCACGAGGAATGACCATTTTCCGCTACCATTTATTGACCAGATGTTAGACAGGCTGGCAGGACATGAGTTCTATTGCTTTCTGGATGGATATTCAGGGTACAATCAGATTGCCATTGCACCAGAAGACCAGGAGAAAACTACCTTTACATGTCCCTATGGTACTTTTGCTTTCCGCATGATGCCATTTGGATTATGTAATGCTCCTGCTACATTTCAGCGTTTCATGATGGCCATCTTCTCAGACATGCTGGAGCAGAGTATGGAGGTTTTTATGGATGATTTTTCTGTGTTTGGAGATTCTTTTGATCATTGTTTGAAAAATTTGGAACAGGTATTACAAAGGTGCGAAGATACAAACCTAGTACTCAACTGGGAGAAATGCCACTTCATGGTGCAAGAAGGCATTGTTCTTGGACACCGGATCTCACAAAAGGGAATCGAGGTAGACAAAGCAAAGATTGAAACAATTGAGAGAAACTACCTCCACCAACATCTGTCAAAGGGATTCGGAGTTTTCTTGGACATGCAGGTTTTTACAGGAGATTTATCAAGGACTTTTCCAAGATTGCTAACCTCTTTGCAATATTCTGGAGAAGGATGTGTTTTTCAACTTCACCAAAGAATGCCAGGAAGCTTTCGAGATCTTAAAACAGAAGTTGATTTCTGCTCCCATCATTGTAGCACCAGATTGGACCCTTCCATTCGAAGTAATGTGTGATGCTAGTGATTTTGCTGTAGGTGCAGTTTTGGGACAACGCAAAGCAAAGATTTTCCACACCATTTACTACTCCAGCAGAACTCTGAATGAAGCTCAACTCAACTACACAACCACTGAAAAGGAGTTGCTAGCAGTGTGTACGCTTTTGAAAAATTCCGCTCTTATCTGTTGGGTCCCAAAGTGGTGGTCTACACAGATCATTCAGCAATCAAATATCTAATCACAAAGAAAGATGCCAAACCCAGATTGATCCGTTGGATACTTCTTTTACAAGAATTCGACATGGAAATTCGAGACAGGAAGGAACAGAAAAACCAGGTGGCAGATCACTTATCGAGGCTCGAGAATGGAGAAACAGCTGGCAAAGAATTATCAATCAAAGAAACTTTTCCAGATGAACAGCTGTTCACATGAAACAACAGGAAGTCCCTTGGTATGCTGACTATGTCAACTACATTGTGTCAGGAAAATGGCCGTTGGAATGGACAACTCAGCAACGGAAAAATTTCTTCAAAGAAGTCAAGCACTATGTCTGGGATGAACCGTACCTGTTTAAACGATGTGCTGATCAATTATTGAGATGGTGTGTTCCACAGGAGGAGGTCAACAGTGTTTTGCAACACTGTCATTCATCACCATACGGCGGACACTTCAGCGGAAACAAAACTGCAGCAAAAGTTCTTCAATCAGGTTTGTTCTGGCCCACACTTTTTAAAGATGCTTATCTTTTTGCTTTTCAATGTGACAGGTGCCAGAGAACAGGGAATATTTCAAGGAGAAACGAAGGACCGTTGCAAAACATTTTGGAAGTAGAGATATTCGATGTATGGGGTATTGATTTCATGGGACCCTTTGTTCCATCATTTGGAAACATGTACATCCTGGTTGCTGTAGACTACGTCTCCAAATGGGTCGAAGCAATTGCACTGCCATCCAATGATTCAAAAGTGGTGATCAAATTCCTGAAAAAGAACATTTTCACTCGGTTTGGAACACCTCGAGCAATCATCAGCGATGGTGGCTCTCATTTCTGCAACAAATACTTCGATGCACTCCTATCCAAATACGGAGTTACTCACAAATTTGCCACTGCTTACCATCCACAGTCAAATGGACAGGTTGAGGTTTCAAACGGGAGATCAAGAGAATCCTAGAAAGAACCGTTGGATCAACAAGGAGGGACTGGTCAACAAAACTAGATGATGCATTATGGGCCTACCGAACAGCTTACAAGACACCCATTGGTATGTCACCATATCGATTGGTGTTTGGGAAAGCATGCCATCTGCCAGTTGAGCTTGAACACAAGGCGTACTGGGCACTGAAGAAGTTGAATCTTGACTCAAAAGCTGCAGGAGAGAAAAGACTTCACCAACTCAATGAATTGGAGGAATTTCGCCTACAGGCTTATGACAATGCCAAATTATACAAGGAAAAGACCAAAAAATGGCATGACCGAAAAATAGTGCACAGACAGTTGGAACCAAGGCAGCAGGTGTTGTTGTACAACTCGAGATTGAAACTTTTCCCTGGAAAGTTGAAATCTAGGTGGTCCGGACCATTTGTGATCACTCAGGTTTTACCATATGGAGCTGTTGAGTTACTGGATCCCAATACAACAAAACACATTCAAGGTTAACAGTCAGCGTGTGAAGCACTACTGGGGAGAATCATTGAGCGACAAAAAGAAAGTGTCACACTTTCAGATCCAGCATAACGTTCAAGCAGTCACGTCTAGCTGACGACTTTAAACTTAGCGCTCGCAGGGAGGCAACCCATGCAATTTTGTATATATTGTGATTTGGTGTGATTGAATTTTATGTGTTCAGTTTTTGCAGATTAAGTCATTTCAGATGGAAGAAGCTCTCGCAAATCTTCACAAGCAATTTTCTTCTCTCCCTCAAAAATCTCTAATTAAAGTTTACAAAGCTCGCTTGGAAAGGATGAGGTTACTGACGATCTATGGTGTTCCCAATGACATTCGTTGGGTAATTGAAGCACGAGTCAGATTGGCAGGTAAGTCTTCTGACTCTTTTATTTCACATCTGCCTGGTTTTGGAAGAAGCACCTATGCAAAGAAACGAAGAGCTAAACAAATGGGTGTTTGTTACAAATGTACACGTTGGAATTGCAATACTCGTTGTCGTTCTTTAGGAATGGTGTCTGTTAATCGCGAAGACAAAATTAAATTCATTAGGGATGGCCTGAGTAAGGAGTCTTTAGATGATATATCTTCGACTCTTGAGACGCATCCCAGTGGATATGTTCACAAGAATTTCGCAGATTACATACACAATTTCAAAAAGAAAGACAACAGTTAAGTCTTGGGAATCTGACTCAAAAAGACCCTGTTTGCCAATTTATAAGAAAATTGGATGGGAAGCTTGTCCCTGATGCATAGATGTTAATCAAGCTAAAAATTCTTGTACATATTATCTCTTTGTCTTTTCCTGATAATATTGATTTGTTTTGTTATTTTCTCCGACAGGATCCAGACCTTTTTGACCATATCAAGATTTCTTTTACTATTTTGCTACTAATCGTCCTTTGGAAGATACTTGTGCTATTTTTACTCACCCTTTTCAGGTATTATAAATTCAACTCATCATTGCACTTTGAAGACATCCAGAGTTGAGAAAGAAATACATAAAAAAAAATGGAAGCCACTTCAAGAAGACGAGTTGAAAACATTTGTGTGTTTTGCGGTAGTACTGTTGGTACTAAACCACAATACATAGAAGCAGCACGAATTGGGTCGAGTCTTAGCTGCAAGAAATATGCACTTAATATATGGGGAGGCAATCTCGGACTAATGGGGATCGTTTCAAAGGCCGTTGACCGGCGTAAACACACACGTATAACGCAAGCGTACGTATCGTTCAAGTAGTATAAAAAGTATCGATCCCACGAGGACTTAAAATCTATTCTATTAATTTTTATGAGGTCAAATGATTACTAATATCTATCAGTTTGTTTGATTGATTTGAAATGGCGACGATTCTAAATTTAAAAGCAAGTAACTAAAATTGGTTGAAAAGATATTTTGAGAAAATTCAATATTAAAACTATCTAGGGTTGTGATTTATTCCAATATTATTTAAAGATGAAGTGGTTATCTTATAATTGGGTAAATATATTGATATTAACCTGGAACACTAAATTATGTAAAAGCCTCTTCCGATGGTCAATTACAAATATCCAATTTAACCTAATTGAACCATATGTCTATGTCAACCAAATTATCTGGATTCATTAAATTAAGTTCCAATTATGGCTACCCCCGCCTGACAGGTATATTCCTATCCTGTAAGGAAATCTATTAAAGGGCTATCTATCCTCAAAGAAGATCGTGGGTTATTGAGTCTGAGGTTTTAAACTTAAAATCCCTATGTCTAGTTCATTTTAAGTTTACCTTATCAATTTTATTAGTGGCCAATTAATAAAAAGCATTAAGATTAAGACTCAATAAATAATCTTTATATTACCAAATTATAATTTAACCCTTATAAACCGGTGATATTGGATTTCATCACAACCCTAGATTACTAACTTAGTTATGACACATAGCTAGGGCTATTAAAAACTTAAAAGACATAAAATGAAAATGCTGAAAAGAAAATTACAAATGAAATAAAATGCTAAGGCAAAAGGAATTACTTTTACTACTACTAATTTAGATATCTCCCATAAAATAATATATAAACTTGTGATAATATATTTTACCAACCGACCAATCTGGCGGTATCCTGATTAAGTCAAATTAAGTCCAACCAGCCATATAGGTGGTAATATTTGTCCATAATCCAGCCATAAAGGCGGTACCAAAATAAATTTACCAACCGACCAATATAGCGGTATTCCTTTATTAATCAGGTTCAAACCAACAGAAAATAATTTACCAACCGACCAATATAGCGGTATTCCTTTATTAGTCAGGTTTAAACCAGATTAAAATAAATTTACTAACCGACCAATATAGCGGTATTCCTTTATTAATCAGAATTTTAAATAGTAAATATATTATTTTTAAGGGAGATTAATCTAAATAGCAATAGTAAAATAATTACCTTTCACCCTAGCATAGGGAAGTTACCTCCGCATAGTGAATAGTAAAAACTGTAAAATAAGAAAGTAGATTACTATTATTACAAAAAGTAATTAAAATTATTACAAAAGTAAAAACTAAAAAATAAAAACGAAAATTCTAGAGAGAGAAACTCTCTAATTACATAGAAGGAGTGAGAGAAAGGTGTAATGAAAACTGAAAAATTCGCGGCCTATTTATAGCAAAAAAAAAATTTACTGTTTGGTCACTGTGCTCGCGTCGCGACGCTAAGGCGTTGCGCGTCGCGACGCGCATTTGTCGACGTGGCACAATGAGACGGCGACACGTAGCAAGGCGGCTGACTGTACAACTGACACG